>JAOTQR010139145.1:0-20855 GCA_025774065.1 Solanum ossicruentum | reverse complement strand
TAAGGGCTCCATCTTAGCCTATTGATCAATTAGGTCCCAAACTTTTCTATTTTGATCCAATTGAGGACTTCTGACTCCAATTCGATTATACCCACCATATTCACTTAATGCTCTAATCAAGCACCGAAAATATACTTTAGTTTAAATTACCCGACATCCACAATGAAATTTTCCAATTGTATAATTACCCTTAATTAAAAAAAATTACGAGGTCTAACAGGGTGATAGTTGATCGGATGACTACTGCTGCTCACTTCTTGGCAGTCAAGACTATTGACACCACAGAAGATTATGCCCTGTTACACATAAGGGAGATTATAAGATTGTATGTAATCCCCTTGTCTATTATCTCAGACAGAGGAGCCCAATTCACTGCCCAGTTTCGGAGGTCATTTCAAAAGGTTTTGCATACAAAGGTGTTTCTTAGTACCGCTTACCACCCTCAGACGGACGGTCAGACAGAGTGCACTATTCAGACCTTGGAAGATATCTTGAGGTCCTGCGCCATTGACTTTAAGGGTACTTATGATGACCACTTGCCTTAGATAGAATTTTCTTACAGCAATAGCTTCTATTCGAGCATTCAGATGGCCCCACATGAGGCACTTTATGGGAGGAAAGTAGGTCGTCGATTGGATGGTTCGAGGTAGGAGAGGAAAAGTTGATTGGGTTAGGCTTGGTCCATGAAGCTATATAGATGGTGAAGTTCATTTAAGAAAGGCTGAGGGCTGCACCAAGTCGATAGAAATCCTACATAGATGTTAAGAGAAGAGACTTGGAGTTTTAAGTTCAATGATTGGGTGTATTTGAAGGTATCGCTCATGAAGGATGTGATAAGATTTCGAAAGAAAGAGAAGCTAAGACCGGATACATTTCCCTTATCAGATCATAAAGAGAGTGGAAAATGTGGCATATGAGTTAGTGTTACCATCAAAGTTAGAGACCATCAACCCAATTTTCAACATTTCTATGCTCAAGAAGTGTTTGGGAGATCCACAGTTAGTTGTGTCTATTTAGAGTATCAGGGTGAGAAACAACTTGAATTATAAGGAGGTTCTTGTTAAAATCCTTGATCTTCAGGTATGAAAGTTGAGAACTAAAGAGGTTGTATCTGTCAAAGTGCTGTGGAGGAACCAATTAGTAAAGGAAGCCACTTGGGAGGCAGAAGAGGATATGAAGGCCAGATATCCTCATCTATTCTTTCCTGCTGATGATGAGAGAGTTGATGGTAAGTATTTCCTTCTAAACCCTTGACTTTCCATTTGTTAATCCTTTTCTTTCATTCCCAATATGATAGACGATAAAGTTTTATATTTCGAGTGAGGATTGATGTGATTTGTTGATTGTTTGATTATTTTGCTTGCAAAATTTCCTTAGCGGTTGATTGCATGAGTGAGTCGAGAGCTGGATGATTCTTAGAGTCTATAGGAAAATTTGTTCCTTGACCCAATTTCCTATCTTTCTTTTTATTCGAGGATGAACTATCCCAATGGGGGAGATAATGTAACACCCCCAAATTCTTTTTATCTAATCTGGAGTGATTGTGTAGGATGATATTAAGGAAAGATCGAGAAAAAGTTGCAGAAGTAGGATTATGAGGGAGGTTTACGAGTTTTACGGAGTTTTATGACTTGTAGACCAGGTTTTGTACCGAATTCCAGCAACTCAAGTTTCAAGACCTTCAACATTATGAGATAAGTTGACTACTCCTAGAACTTGTTACAACTCGTAGAGGAGGGTTTCATGATGAATTCCAGTGAGACCAATTTCCAATCTCATTGTTCACAAAAGGTGGATTATGACTCATAGATTGAAATACGACTCGTAAACCAAGGTTTCGTATCAATTTTCAGTGACTCAGGATTTTTAGACTTCCAGCCTATGAGAGTGACTTACGATTCGTAGATTGCTCTATGAGTCGTATAAGGGGATCCGTTAGATCCTCTCGGCAGTTTTACTGTGGGTGTTTTTGTCCTTTCCGACTCTTTTTAATTGAAACCCTTCATGTTTTAGACTTGTATAAAGTCTTGAAGCATAACCCTAAGGGTATTTGTTTCACTCTTCTTCACCTTGAAGATCTTGAGAGCATTGGAGAAGAAGGAAGAAGCTAGGGTTTACCATTCAAGTGCAAGGTTTGCGTGAGGATTGATTGTTCCCTTCATCCCCAGGTATGTAAGGCTTACCAAAATGTGAAATTCCTTTCTTCACATGCCCCTTCATCATTTTGAGTCAAGATTTGGAAAAGAGTTAAGATTTGAGAAATTCTACTACCCTAGTACTAAATCTTTATATTCAATCATGAGGTCATATTTTTTTACATGAGATGATTCTTATGTTGCATGAGTATTGATATAAGATTTACACATGTACTTCATACTTGATAGCATAAACCCTAAATCACATGATTTTATAAAATATTCATATCATTAAATATTTGAGTTAATGTAAATTGAGCATTTAGAGTCGAGTAATTTGAGAATGATTGAGTATGAAGAGCATGGTGCATTGAGTCATACATATTGACACACATGAATATCTTGCTTTCATTACATAATGAGTAAATTGAGTAAGTCTAAATGACCGCTTGAGTCTGAGTTAAACCCAATGACTTGCATTGATTGAATGAGTTGATGAATGACAGAGACAAGATACCCCAAAGGGGCGAGTTTTGAGTTGATTGATGAGTGGAGTGATGAGTTGATTGAGGAGTCGAGCATATTTTAGTCCTGAGAGGAGTATTAAGCACCAAGTGAGAAGCGAGTATGCTTCTACTTTAACCCACAGAACTACATTGCCAATGTAGGATAGTCATTACAGCTAGCCTGGCGACTCTACTCCCGCAGGTGGAGATTTACCCTCGATCCAAGAGAGAGTTGATCACCCTTCTCCATGGCAAGTTAAGGGCCGGTGTGGCAATGTAGCTGATTTATTTTGCATCACCTAATTAAAGGTGGTGGGATGAGGATGTTGGTTAAGAGAAACTCCCAAGCACTATTGATTGAGCATGATGTTTTAAATGAGTATATTCCTACTAAGCTTACTTTTAAAAGCATGATTTACTCTAAACTTGCATAAACTGTTTTGAGCATGAGTTCTTGAGTTGAGGTAAGTGAGTCAAGTTTTACTTTTCTTGAGCTATTTTACATACCATTATATTCCATGTACTGATGTCTATATGGGCCTACATCATTTTATGATGCAGATACAAGTGACAGAGGGCTTTACTATGCCCACCGTTGAAGTCTAGATTTATACATCTCCGAGTTGGTGAGCACTCCTTGCATTCCAGAGAAGCCCCTTTATATTCTTACTTCTGTTGAGTACTTTCTTTTCCTGATTTTGGGGTGTCCATGGCCTGTCATGGCACCATCTAGATTGATGTGTAAAGACTTCATAGACCTTGAGTAAAGAGCATTGAGTAATGATGTATCAAAACGTATTTCCATATATAATCCATGATACAATTGAGTTATGCATTTTATTTTCCTAATTGCATATGATATCATTACATACTAAGTTCTTTCTTCCGCTGTCGAGTCGATGTGACGATGAGGCCAAGTGGTTTCTCGGGGGCCAACAACAGTCTCTGAGTGCCAGTCACGCTAAGGGTATCCTCCCGGGCCGTGACAATAACAATGGTTTCATTTGTCAAATAATATTGACTCATCATTTGCCATATAACACATTCTCAATAAGTTTTCTCTAATAAATATTTGTATTCATAATCGGTTTTTTCACATCTCCTCTAATCAAAATATTTAAGATGTAATATGTTACGACCCAAGCATAGTGCCTCGACGTGACACGACAAATGGGAAGCTCTAAGATAACCCAAATAAGCCTTTTAGCATATCATGTAGACATCCTTGGTTATGGAAACAAATAAGTAAAAACAAGAGTCAATTATAAAAAAATAAAAAAAAAATAAAAAAAAAAAAAAAGTGGGACTAAGGGAACTCTTTCATAAAAATAATATCATAAGAAGAGTCAAGCTCATGTACATAGAATATCATATTATCTAACAACCCTCTATATGGAATGGATAGGGGGCCAAGACACTTCTCGGGTTCAATTTCAAATAATAAGTAGCCAAAAGTAGAAAACGTCTCAATATAGCATGAAAATGAAAATAGATAATGTTCTCGGAGTAGAGGACTCACCCAAAAGCTTTCTTCAAATAAAGCAACTAGCCACATTGAGGAAGATGATCAGCAGGAGCTTCGGTTCCCACATGGTAATATCATGTAGGCATAGAGTATGCTTTAGTACTTAGAACGTGCTAAGTATGCGGGGCGCAATGTAACATAGGAGATAAGCTATAAAAATCAAGACACATGTTCATAACCAAAGGGTATAAACTCAATATGGAATATATGCTCAAAGCCTTACACAAATATGCATGAGAATGGCCAAATAGCCACCCACTAACCTTACGGTATAACGTTTTCGGAGAGTATTACCAATACCCCTACCTTACGACATAGCCTTTTTGGTAGTAGTATAAGATGTCTCTTACCTTATAATACAATCTTTTCAGTAGGAGTCATGATTTATTCTACCTTACAGCATGGCCTTTTCGGTAGGTATTATAAGATGTCCTTACGTCACGATATAATCTCTTCGGTAGGAGTCGTGAGATGTCCTTACCTTACGATATAATTTTTTTGGTGGGAGCCATGATTTACTCTACCTTATGGCATGGCCTTTTCGGTAGGTAGTATAAGATGTCTTTAGCTTACGATAAAATCTTTTCGGTAGAAGTTAAGAGATATCCTTAACTTACAATATAATCTTTTCTGTAGGAGTACAAAAATAGTCCATCAAACCGTCATATCGAAGAATCAAGAAAGGGCTTCACATTTCACATGAGATAAAACATAGCATAAAAGACAAAAAAGAAAATCTCTTATAGATCATAGGAACTTTTCATGAGTTTAGTACATGCTTGGGAACGCATAATTATATTGAAATCACTAGACTTGTAAATCATACAATAACTCATCAATGTCTTAAGAATTCATGTCATGTAATTTTGTCAAACACATGGTGGTTACATGGACTCTTACTTAAAACCATGAAATTTTGTCGAGTAAGGACACAAGAGACTAAAATCAACCATATTAGAATCATACAATTCAACCCATCAATCATCGTAGTAAAAACCCTAAATTGGGTATCATAAAATTGATATCAAAGTTCATCATGGATCATAGTTTCCATAGCTCAAATCATGCGTAGTATTAATAGACATAAATCAATTCATGGAAGAAGCTTAAATAGTTATTCATGCATAATCAATCAATACTTGATAAAACCCTAGCATAATTTATGTTCATATTTCATAATAAAAGGTACCCATAAGTAATACAACTTAAAATCATGCAATTTTCATAAAAAGAGAAGGTTGGGCTCCATGGGTTAAAGGACCTATGGATGAAGACCCATATACTTCAAACATGGAGTTTCTTGAGATGAGCTTGAAGGAAATTTGAAGCTTGAGATGGGTTGTTGAGTTCCAAAATTGAGTTTGAAATCCTTGAACTTCAATGAGAGATTTGATAAAGTATTGGAGAGGTTTTAGAGAGGGTTTTGTGAGTTGTAGAGTTGAAAAAATAATTAAGTATGGGCGATTTCACGTTTAAATGGGCATTGGGTTATGACCCCAATGCCCTTGAACGAAATAAGGAAAACTGGGAAATTTTACATTGGCCTGCATCCCAGGCGTGATGTGGACCAAACGCTTAGGCCAATTAAAACTAGTCCGTGCCCCAGGCGCATCGAGTCCTGGGCATGGGTAGACACTGGAAATCGACAAATTAGAAAATATTTTTTTCACCACGGGTCTTTAACCCACCCATTTCCCACTCAAATTTACCCCTTGATCTAGAATATGAAGTCAGATTTCAGAAATCATGCACGAAATTTGAGATACATGAAAATTATGATTAGGGGCAATCTGAAGCACATGAAGGGCATTTCAATATCTCTCCCTTGGGAACATTCATCCCCGAATGTCAAAGAAACATGTGTGAGAGAAGTAACTATGAAGCTTTCATCCCGACATGAATGTGAAATGCACTTAAATGTCATACTCAAAAATTTCAACATGAATATCAAAAATCACCATAAACTTGTTGCCATGAACCTGAATGCATGCAAAAATGATATGAGAGCTAAAGCTTAAGACTTGAAATCATAAAAAGGACTTAGTTGTTATCTTAAGCTTGAATAGAGTGAAAGAAGTACGGATATTGCTTCTTCATGTCTGCTTCAACTTCCCTAGTGACACTTTCGACTTGTTGATTCTTCCCAAAGGACTCTTACGGATGTCACATTTTAGCTCCTTAACCTTTATACTAGTTTATCCAACATTTCCACCGGGAACTCCTCATAGATCAAGTTATCTTCCACATCACCCGCAACTTCCAAAGGTACTATAGAACTAGGGTCACTGACACACTTTCTCAACATCGGCATATGGTGGACCGGATGAAACATACCCAACTACATAGGTAGTTTCAATTAAATGGCAACCTCGCCAATTCTCCTCAAGATTCAATAAGGTCGCACCTACCTTGGGATCAATTTGCGCTCCTTGCCAGGATGAACGAAACCTTTCATGGTTGAAACCTTCAAATTCCAATCACCTACACCCAAACTTAAGGACATTTTTCCTCATATCCGAGGAGATCCTTGCCCACTTTGATCCATTCTCAACCTTTCCCTTTATAAGCCTCACTTTTTCCATGGTATCCATAACCAAGTGCGGTCCAATTAAAGCCATTTCATCATTCTCACTAAGATACGTCCCTAAAACATTTGTATTCTTTGTAAACCCGAGACGAATAGAGTAGGATGAATTATGGGCCTCCTTCAAAATCAACTTCCTCAAGTCATAAACATTAAGCACACATAATCTAACTTAGTACATAAGGACACCATATCCCCCTTGGGAGAAAACCTCCACCTTACCCTTCTACAGCAAAACTTTCATTTCTAACAAAGCAGGGTCAAGGTATAGGTCTAATTCTTTCTACTTCCATTTTACCCAAACTCACATTTGTCAAACTTAGCAACCAAATGATACCCTCAAATAGGTCTTTTGGGAAAATCACACTCCCTCTCCCTCACTTGGTGGTATCCAGATCGAAGATCAACCTTAGAAAAGAAATGACTTGTCATTTGTAGTTGACCCAATAGGTCATCTATCCTTAACCACCACATTACAACTTTCCCACTCAAGGAAGGGCTCATTAGGAAAATAGAATCTAACTTTACAGGTTCTATAATCGATAGAAACATGATATGCATGTAATCAATCCATCCCAAGAATAATATCAAAATCCACCATGTCAAGTTCAACAAAATCACAAGGCAAAACTTTATGCAATATAGGCACAGGGCAATCTCTATAGACTCTTTTAGCAATAATGGACTCACCAGTGGGGGTAGACACTTCATAAGGTTCAGACAACAATTCAGGACACACATGAAGCTTATTGGCAACAAAGGAGTAATGAAAGAAAGAGTGACACACGGATCTATCAATGCATACACATTATAATAAAAAACCTTTAACATACCGGTAATAACATCGGGCACCTCATCTACCCCTTGCGTTCCTTGGAGAGCATAGAGCCTATTTTGCCTTATATCACCTTCTTGTCCTCTTAGATCAACATGAGAACCTTTCCTTTGAGTTTGGCCATCTTTACCTTTGTTTTGAGCATATGGACAATTAGGAATTTTTTTGCCATCTTTCCACACCCAAAGCATGTTCCTCCAACATGTGCCACCATGATTCCTCCCATATTTTGGGCATCTAGGATGAGTCACCCCATCATCACCTTTTGGGTTCCTTGGATTAGGCACCCGATCATTGGTAAACCTCTCGTTTGGAGCATTAGAGAACCCTTAACCTTGAAATTTGTGACCTTGTTGAAACCGTCCACCCTTAGCACCTTGGAAACATCCTCAAACCGAGCCCTCTTGGACTCTCCACTACTCTTCTTCCTAAGTTTTTCCCTCTCAAGTTGTTCAGTGTATATCATGAGCCGAGACAAATCCATATCACTTACAAGCATCACTGTACGCCACTCTTTATTTACCAAGTCAGACACCCCCAACACAAACTTGTTCATTCTAGCTCTAGGATCGGCAACCAAATGAGGAGCATACTTAGAGAGCTTATTGAATTTGAGGTCATACTTTCTCACACACATGGAAACTTGCTTGAGGTTCATGAACTCCATCATTTTAGCCTCTCTCAACTCAATAGGGAAGAACCGGTTGAGGAAGGCGGCTTTGAACTCCTCCCGAGGAATAGCATCATGATTTCCCCTCTTCAACTTCCATGGCACAAACCAAATTTGAGCCACACCTTTTATTTGGTAATCCATTAGTTCCGCCTTCTCCTCAGAATTCAACCCCATAATAGCTAGCACTTTATACACCTCATCGATGAACTCTTGGGAGTCTTCCTCCCCTTTGGACCCATGGAACTCCGTGGGGTTCATCCTTGTGATGTCCCTCACTCTTGAGGCCAATATAGGAGCATGAGAACCTTAGGCCCCTTGATTCAATTGGTTGGTCATAGCATGGGCCAACATAGTAATGACATTTCGGAACTCAACTTGTGTAGCCCCTTCTCCTTAAGGAGCTTAATCAACTGGACCCTCCCCGAGTTCATGGGCCCTTTGTGGTCTCTCTCTTGGTAGTGGCATGATCTAAAAGAGCAAAAGAACATTTTTTAGGGGAGGAAGCCTTATCTCTATATCTAGGGCATGACATAGATCATGAAGAAGTGAAACATTTCCTAAAACGCCTCATAGCCTCCTATTCATAGTTGTGGCGCGCTTCACAACTATGAACAAGACTCTACTCGACTCGGTGTATTGAATTTTCAAGGACCATTTATAAACCTAGTGCTCTGATACCAAGCTTATCATGACCCATGCCTAGGTCTTAGACGTGAAACGGTGAATAGGAAGCCCGAAGACAATCCAAACAAGCCTCTTAGCACATCATGTACACATCCTTCGTTACGGAAGCAGATAAGTCAAAATAAGAGTCAACTATAAAAAGGGAAGCGGGACTAAGGGAAATCTTTCATAAAAACAATAGCATAAGAAGAGTCAAGCTCATGTACATCGAATACTATATTATCCAACAACACCTCTACATGGAATGGAGCGAGGGCCAAGACACTTCCCGAGCTCACCCTCAAATAGTAAGTAGCCAAAAGTAGTAAACGTCTTAAAATAGCATGAAAAGGAAAATATATAATGTCCTCGGAGTTGAGGACTCACCTAAAAGCTTTCTTCAAATAAAGTAACTAGCCACGTAGAGGAAAATGATCAACAGGAGCTCTGATTCCTACATAGTAATATCATGTAGGCATAGAGTATGTGTTATTACTTGGAATGTAGTAGTATGTGGGGTGCAATGCAACAAAGGAGATAAGCTATAAGAATCAAGACACATGTTCATAAGCAAAGGGTATAAGCTCAGTATAGAATATATGCTCAAAGCCTTACACAAACATGCATGAGAATGGCCAAATAGCCATCCACTCACCTTACGGTATAACCTTTTTAGAGAGTATTACCAATACCCTACCTTACGACATAGCCTTTTTGGTAGGTAGTATAAGATGTCTCTTACCTTATAATACAATCTTTTCAGTAGGAGTCATGATTTATTCTACCTTACGACATGGATTTTTCGGTAGGTATTATAAGATGTCCTTACGTCACGATATAATCTTTTTAGTAGGAGTCATTAGATATCCTTACCTTACGATATAATCTTTTAGGTAGGAGCCATGATTTATTCTACCTTATGGCATGCCTTTTTCGGTAGGTAGTATAAGATGTCCTTACTATTCGATAAAATCTTTTCGGTAGAAGTTAAGAGATATCCTTACCTTACGATATAATCTTTTTGGTAGGAGTACAAAAAATAGCTCATTAAACCATCACATTGAAGAATCAGAAAGGGCTTCACATTTCACATGAGAGTAAAACATAGCATAACAGATCAAAAATTCTCTTGTAGATCATAGGAACTTTTATGAGTTCAATACATGTTTGGGAACCCATAATTATCTTGAAATCACTTAACTTGTAAATCATACAATAACTCATCAATGACTTAAGAACTAGTGTCATGTAATTTTGTCAAACAAATGGTGGGTACATGGACTCTTGCTCAAAACCATGAAATTTTGTAGAGTAATGACATAAGAGAGTAAAATCAACCATTTTAGAATAATGCAATTCAACCCATCAATCATAGTAGTAAAACCCCTAAATTGGGTATCATAAAATCCATATCAAAGTTCATCATGGATCATAGTTCCCATAGCTCAGATCATGCATAGTCTCAATAGACATAAACCAACTCATGTAATAAGCTTAAAATAGTTATTCATGCATAATCAATCAATACTTGATAAAACCCCAGCATAATTTATGTTCATATTTCATAATAAAAGATACCCATCAGTAATACAACTTGAAATTATTTAATTTTCATAAAAAGAGAAGGTTGGGCTCCATGGGTGAAAGGACCCATGGATGAAGATCCACATACCTCAAACTTGGATTTTCTTAAGATAAGCTTGAAGGAAACTTGAAGGTTGAGATGGGTTCTTGAGTTCCAATTTCACCTGTTCTATTTCTAAAAATATTTTGGGCCTGCCTTGGCTTCAATTCTTATCCAGATGCTAATGACACAAGTTTGGGCCTTTGGCCCATCTTCTAATATTGCCTTTTTCTTGTAACATTTGAGCTTGTGTCTTATTTAATCAATGTATATAGACACAATATACTCATGTATACAGATGTATACAAGCCTCTTTTCTGCTTCCATGATCTCTAAGTTGACTCCTGCAGCTTATGTATATTTCTCTTCCCCAAAGGATGACCTGAAAATGAGATTTGGGCCTTCACAGCCCAATAAAATGCAAATGAGGGAGGAGGAGTCCATTCTGAAGAAAGGAGTTTTGGAAGCTTACCTTATTAATATATTAAAAAGGGAAAGGGTTCCAAACCTATCTGTCTAATAAGACGAAAGAGACGTTCAGCCACTTGACTGTAAGGAGAGAGGCAAGCCAAAACCTACTACTAAGAAGTTGTTGGATCGAAGTAGTACATTATACATCTGCCCTCCAGCAATAGAGGCGGAGGCAGAGTTGCCCCTTATACGCAATGTGGTAAAAAAGATTGATTTAACAAGATATGCCTTGCCTGCATTAAGATTTAAAACTTGTTGTCTACTTTCAGGAAATGTTTGGAACAGAGAACTTACAATAATACAACGTCGTATTCTTTGAAGATTGAGGAACAAGAAGATTTATTCTAGAGAAAATCTTAATAGTTATATCCAATAACAAACTACATGAAAGTTGTCCCCTTTTTATGGAGATTTACCCATCACAGAGATGCATAGAAGAAGAGAACGAACTTCATATATCCCTTTTCTACTCAATCCAGAAATAAGATCGGACATTATCCACTGGGCCAGGCCGAGTAAGAAAGGCTTTGATGACTCAAGGTTCATATTAGGGAAAGGAGAGTGAGGGAAAGAGGGGGAAGCCCTCGGCCCGATCATCCAATTCGCTCCAACAGACAGGCATGGTTAAGTAGTCAAAGCAACTTCGCCACTTTCATGTACCCATCGGACTAGGCCCTTTCGGGGGTTCCTTAGGGACCGATTCACTCTACGTAGATTGACTCATCGCAGAAAACCTTCCACTGGCAGGCGATCATGTTTTTCGCAGGATCTTGCATTACTCATGTCAGCATTCTCACTTCTGATATCTCCAGGTCTTGTCACCAAAAACTTTTCCCGATTGACAGAACGTTCCGCTACTGACACTTGGAAAAGCAGCTTTAAGGCTTCCCCCAACTAACGAAGAGATCTTGGCTGAATTGCCACATATGAAGTTGAGCACAATTTTACAAAGTAATAGCCCACCTGTCTTCTTCCCATTATAGTGAAAGATCTTTCACTTCACCATAGCAGGAACCTCTCTAGCCTTCTCGGCCAGTTAGTCTAACCATAGGGATCTCCTCCTGCTTATCCACCCACCATAAATGATTACTAACGAACTAGGAATACGAATGAGATCAAAAGATACAGGCTTTTCCATAGAAAAGGGGAATCTTGTGTTCCAATGGAAGCAGAAGTGATGTGGACTATTTCAAGAATCGAAGTAGATTTACTTTATAAAAAGAAAATATCAATGAATTTCTATGAAATGGTTTCACGGGATTCAGCCAATTCTCTTGATCGTGGAATATCATTGAGAAATAGGAATTCGGATTATCAAAGGATTTCCTGCGATTATTTCGAATATGTAATGAGTAAAGAATCAAGCTATAAGTCTCGATATATATATGAAAGGCACTTATTTTTTTTCTTTCTTTCGATTTCATTGATAACAGAAAAGACTTACTCTAAAGGGGCGCTAGCGCTTGACTAATAAGATATCAAAGGGGCCTGAAAAAACGTAAGAGGCTGCTACTCTAGGCTCGCTTCGCTTCTTCAAGCTCCGCCCCTTCTTTCAAAAATCAACAAACAGTGCAAACGAGCAAGAAAGGGGATGTGCTAAGGCTTAGGCTTTCGCGCAACTACCACACCCTTTCTTCTTGCCTTATCGTACTTAGTAAAGCAACCTTTCACTCTAGGCACTCGCCTTTTTTGTCTGGGTGGAAGCTGGCGAGCAGGGCTTGCTTAATCGAATACACGGAATTGGGATCTCTATTGCATGCAAATCTTTCTATCAGGAAATCCAAACAATTTCACATGTCATAAAGCAAATATAAATACATAAGTAATAGTTCCAAAATTCAATATGAAAAGTGTTAAAAATATACATATATGCAACTGTTTTAACATAACAAAAGTAAATGCTCATGTTTCAGAAATGATGCAAGGAAAGGTTACAACAACTTGAAAATAATATATTATACTTTGGGCACTTCTTAATACTTGTGGATTTAAAAGGATATTGACACCATATAAATATTGAAATAAAGTTTGAATCATTGGAATCGGTCCCTTTTAAATTATAAGAAGGTTATTTGGTAAGCTAAATGGAAGAAACATTTAATCTAACTTATAAATACTGACTTTTCCATATATGTGCACTCATTAATTCCAGCACTCAAAAATAGATCCTTATGTAATTTAACTAAATTAATAAACCAATTCTAACCCTTAAGACAAGATACCTTCATAATAGAATTAAACAAGTGAAAGAAAAAACATCATGAAGAATATGCATGAATAAAGAACATACATGAATAAACTCAGCAAACCGTAATAAAAGAAAAAAATTCACACAGAGATTAGAGCAGATAACTCTTAACGCTGACAATGTCATAGTGACTAATAAAAATAATGAAGCTAATAATAACAAACTACATTTTATCTATTTACACTACAAACAAAATGAACTATAACAAGTTAAAATTAGAAAGAAATTTACCTTTTTTAAAGCTGTGATCGGGGACGACGAACAAAAACAGGACTTCAACACCAAAGCGGAAACATGATTTTGAGCCCTCCGACTTCAGAACTAGAAGTTTCTGGCTGAGCTTTTCTCAAAAGAAAAAATTGTTTTGCTTTTAGAATAGAAATTTTTGTGTTTTTCGGTCTCCTACCCATAAGTAATGAAGAGGAGTATTTATAGACCGAAAATTAGGACAAAAAATTGGAGTTTTGGATTTGAATTCAAAATTCAAAATCCAAACTTTGGGGGTTGTTGAAGGAATTGTTGAACGTTGGGAATTTTTCTTGAGTCTGCAGGTTTTGTTGTTTTTAAGATAAAGAAGAAGATAGTCTTGTGTGGAGTGTGAAGAAGAAAAAGGGAAAGGGAGGGGGGGACACATAGGCCCACGTAAAAGAAAAAGAAAAGTAAAAGAAAAAGTAAAGCAAAAAGAAAAGGGACATGTGGGGTCAGAGTACGAGTTTGAATTTTAAAATACATGATGAATTAAATTAGATCAATTAATGAATTTCTTTAAAATTAACTAAGCAAAACAATTAACTCAATTATGAACTACTTAACTTCGAAAATAATTTGTAAAAATAAACAAGAATGTAATCTTTTAGTTTTTTTTTTTGGATAATCATGAGAAAGTATGTAATTATATATGTACAAGTATATGAAAGAAAATATAGAGTGCCAAAAATAACTTAAAATATTATATATAATACTTAATTTTTTTTTGAATTTTCAATTTTTCGTAAAATAATTATTTCATATTGTTAAAAATTGAAGAAGTTTGATAATTAATTTATAATGTTGAAGGTCAAAATTGGGTGTCAACACCATGTTAATTCTAAAAGAAATTATATTATCTTGAAAGTCTTTATGGCTCTGATACAATGTTAATTCTAGAAGAAATTACTTTATCTTGTAACTACTTGTGATATGCTCCACGTTAAAGAAATTACTCCTAATGGAAGTGTCGATAATGAGAATATGCCCTATTTCTTTAAGGTAATCAAATTAATTAGTATAAGTTTTTCGATTACTTTTTTCACATTTTGTTTTTTGTTGTAATTAGTAGTTATTAAGCAAATATTTAGTCTAGATGCGATGTGAGCAATGTGAAGAACTGTCAAAAAGGCAGAGCATTTATATGCAGGAGACGGTCGACCGTAGACATAATATTGTCAACCACGTCATAAAAGTAAAACAAAATCGTAGTGAGAGATGAGTTTTAAAGAAGGACAAATATGTCATTTTAGTGTGTAATGCAGTGATTACTAATTTCAAAATTGTTATCTCACATGGGATGTGGAATATAAGTAATATCATAATTGTAATATAAGGTGACAAAAGCTCTATATGCACCTATAACAAATGTTAAAAGTTAAGCATAAAGATAATAAAAAAATTTGAACACCAAAAAAAAAAAATTCATGAGTGTGTATATATATAAATATCAAGACAACCATAATGACATTTTAAATTTTGTACTCATCATGCCTTTATCCACTAGATCCTTGTATCATCATGCCTTTGTACTCAAACTTTCAGTGTGATGCAACATTAGGGTAAATCCATCGTTACGAATAAATAAAGTGATATTTATCTTTATATAATAGATAGCAAAAAGAAAAAAATTAAAAATAATGGAAATATTATTCTGCTTAGTTGTTGTTAGATTTATTAATACATAGAGTTTATGTATTTATGAGGAGATAGAGACTATCTTATATGAGCTGACACCTTTTTCCAAGAGCTCCTTTAATTGCTTCTATATTTGGGTCTCTTGTGTTATAGTAAAGTACATCTGTAAAATTTGATATCAATAGCTATGTTCAACAAATCTTGTTCCTTTTATTTGAACACTTCCACTGTAATATATGTATAATATAATTAATTTTAAGGATTAACAAATTATAATATATTTGAACATATTTATGGAGTGATAGCAATTTCTTTATTTCTTTGATATATGAGGATTTGATAGTAATTGATGTGATTGATAATTAAGAATATTGATGATGATGCTTGTGGGGTGTGAAATAAAAATAATTACTAAATTCAACATTGTTATCACGGGGTGTGAAGTAACAATAATTTCATAATTGTACTATAAGCAAATGCTCGAATTGAATTTATTACTATGACTAACAGTTTTACATTTGATAATGTAATATTTACTTAACTAGTAATAATAATAATGTGGAAAGTCTCATGCTGTAGTTGAAAGTTAATTCATGAAAATATCATTAAAAAGGTGATGTACATTTATATCCTAAAAAAACTTACTTTACAAATTTGTTAATTAGAAAAATATAAATTTGGACCTGTTGAAATGATCAGCTTTTCCTTTATTAAATCCTTTGGACTGCTTTGCAGATGAAACATTTAAGTTTGAACATTTATTTCTTTTATATTCAAAATTGTAATCTATCAAAGTGTAATAAATTAGCAATTATAATAATGAAAAATCATTACTTATGAGGTATCATATTAATGAATTATAATCCCTGATGTTATCATGTTAATATATAGTCAGTTCATTCGTTAAAAAAATCGTCAACCACTCAATTAAACTTTAATAAAATATTATAAAATTATATGTGTAATGAAAGGATATATAACTGCTTATTAATTGTAATGGTAAGTCATACAAAATGTCATTTCAAAATCTATAAATTGAAGAAGTAAAAAGTTAACAACAACTCAAAGTTTCTTTTCCTCCATTTTTAAAATTGTTTTCAATCTCTCTTTCAACTTGAAGGTATTTGAGTTCTAGAATTGATCTAGAAAATATATATGTATTTAGAGTAGATCCAACAATGAAGGTTATGAGTGTAATCATAAGTTATCAAATATATATATGGAGTATAAAAGTTATATGTTAGAATTTTTTTTAAAAGGATTTTCATTTGGTTTCCGATATCTGCATTCAAGCTCAATCAATTCAACATTTATGTTGCATAGGGCCTTACTTGGGGGAAAAGCTCCCTATCAAAGATTTTTTTATACTCAAGACTCAAATTCAAGATATCTAATTAAGAGAAAAAATAACCTCATTTGGTAGTGTACTTGTTAGAATTAATTCCAATACTGCTTAGGTAGATTGAAATTTATTGGATAAGTTTTTCAACATATATTTTTCTACTATTCATTTTAACAAAAAGCGCACTAAAGCTGTAAAATTTCACATTACTAATAATGAGTGAACCTTTTTCTTTTAGTTATCATGCTCTACACTTACCTCTCGGTAAACATATGCAGTTTATTTTTATGTATGTCACTGTTATCATATTTTCACATTACTAATAATGAGTGAACCTTTTTCTTTTTAGTTATCATGCTACTGTATCATTATATATCAATTTAGTTACCAAATTTTTATAGTATAACATTGACACGTGAAACTTATTCTTGACAAGTTTAGTGTTCCTGAAGTTGTTTCCTCATCTATTTTCCAAGTTATTATCTTAAGAGTATTTAATATACATTTGTCAAATTGAAACAAACTACTATAACAAATTTTTTATCACATCTACGGCTTTATCTACTTAAATTCATATATTTTTAAGCAATGACTTGATTAGTGTTTTATTAACATTTAAATATTTGATGAGATGTAATAAACATTTTTCCTCGGTCTCTGTGGTAGAACAACGCAACTATAAAGATAGCACTTTTAGAACTTTAAACACGGACTATTGTACAAAATGAACTTGTAATTTTCATAGTTGCATTTTCCATTACTCATTATACTAAATTTCATAGAATGTATATTTATTATTCAAACAAATAAATTAATGTAGGATACATGTGTAACGCACGTGCCCCAAACTAGTAAAAATATAATGAGGAGATATATTTGGACTGAAAGTATAATGGTTGAGATATAGTTTGGATCTAAAGTATAATGGTAGGGATATAATTTGGACCGAACGTATTAAACTATTTTTGATAGTATTGGCCTTTTAGGTTTTAGTTATCCCAAAATCCTAATTAAGATTGCTTTTTAATTATTCCAAAATCCTAATAATAAGGTAAAAATAGGCTAATAGTACATTAAAAATATAAGGATCATTCAATGTTTAAAGGATATTTGGCCAAACCCTGATCAGAGATGCTCCATCAGGTGAACTATTAGGTTCAAATCCCAAATTGATTTTCGGATCGAATGTCGAGATTGAATTTCGATACAAAAATTGAATTTTGTGATTGGATCCCAGTTTGAAAGTCTGATATCTAAGTCAAGAGTCGGAGTTGTATCTCAGTTTGAAAGTTAAATGTCAAATTGAGTCTTAAATTAGGAGTCGAGGTCGAATATCAGGATCACTGTTGGGGTTAGATCCTAATTCAGAAGTTAGATCCATAACTGAATGTCGAGGTCAGATCTTGGATTGAAAGTCAAGTCAGATCCATGGTTGAAAGTGGGGTTGAAACACCCCAAAAATGTCTAAACATGTGCCTCGAAAATGCCCATAATCATGAATTTATATATCTCAAAATCTGTGTGTGATATAGAAAATCTGACTTCATATTCGTGACTAGGGGGCAAAATTGAGTGGAAAATTGTTATAAACTCTGATGTTAGAGCAATCGTAGCGAAAAATAATTTTTCAAAAGTTATGATTTCCAGAGACTATCCGCGCCCGAGGCACGACGCGCCAGGGGCGCGTAGAGGTCTATCTTTTTGTCAATTTTCTTATTTCGGCCCAAGGGCCTTAGGGTCATAGCCCTATGCCCTCCTGTGCATAAAAAACCTACACTTAGCCATTTTTTAACTCTATATCACTCAAGACACTCTCAAAACCCTCTCTAATACTTAACCAAATATTTCACGCAAATTCAAGTGTCCCAAGCTTAATTTTGAATCTCAAAAACTTCATTCAAGCTTCAAGTCTCCTTCAAGTCTACGCCAAGAAAACTCAAGTTTGAGGTATGTGTGTTTCATCCATTGGGTCCTTTCACCTATAGAGCCCAATCTTCCTATTTTATGAAAATTACATGTTTTCAAGTTGTATTACTTATGGGTATCTATATTATGAAATATGAGCATGAAATATGTTGGGGTTCTATCAAATATTGTTGATTAAGTATGAATATCTATTTTAAATCTATACCATGAACTAATCCTTGCCTATTGAGACGATACATGATTCAAGTTATGAAATCTATGAGCTATTGTGAAGTTTTGATATGATTTATAAGTTACTGATGATGAGGTTTTATCATGATGTTGGTGGACTGATTTACATGACTTTAAGATGCATTGATTTCACTATTTCATGATCTATACTCTTGCATTTTTCATGATTTGAACATGTACTCATATGTGCCCACCAAGTGTTTGATAAAATGTCAAGTCAAGGATTCTCAAGTTTATGATGGTCTAATGTATGGTTTATGGGTCAAGTGACTTTATGGTGAATAAGGGCGTGCATGTATGCACTGAATTCATGTAACATACCTCTGACATTGCAAGTAGATTGTTGGGCGCCTATGTTTTGTTATGATTCTTGGGAAAATGTGAAGTTTTTTCTTGATACTTGAATGTGATAGTTTGATGAGCTATTTCTATGACTCCTACCGAAAAGATTATATCGTAAGGGATGGACATCTTATAAGACCTACCGAAAAGTCCATGTCGTAAGGTAGAATGACTCATGACTCCTATCGAAAAGATATATTGTAAGGTAAGGACATACCGAAAAGGTCATGCTGTAAGGTACAATAAATCATGGCTTCTCCCTCAAAAGACTATATCATAGGTGATGGCACTCTATAATACCTACAGAAAAGGTTGTGCCGTAAGGTAGAATAATTCATGGCTCCTACCTAAAAGATTATATCGTAAAGTAGGGGGACATCTTATACTACCTATCAAAAAGATTATGTTGTAAGGTGGGGCTATTGGTGACACTCTTCGAAAAGGTTATATCGTAAGGTGAGTGGGTGGCTATTTGGCCCATCTCACGCATGTTATGTAAAGTTTGAGTATATATTTCATATTGAGTTTATGTTCCTTGATTATAATTAAGCATCTTGTTATTATGGTATTTGACTCTCATTGCATTGCATCCCACATACTTATTATATTCAAATGTACTAACGCATACTCTATGCCTACATGATATTTCATATTGAGTTTATATTCCTTGATTATGGTTAATCATCTTGTTATTATGGCATTTGATTCTCATTGCATTGCATCTCACATACTTAGTATATTCAAACGTACTAACGCATACTCTATGCCTACATGATATTTCCATGTAGGGACCAGAGCACCTTTTGATCATTATCCACGTGGCTAGTTCGGTGCTTTGAAGTTAAGCTCTGGTGAGTCCTCAAGTCTGAGGACACTATCTATGTTATTCTTGCCATTTCCTATTTCTTTATGTTGAACAGTTGATACTATAAGGGTGAGTGCGGAAAATGTCTTGGTCCCCACTCCATTCCATGATAGAGGTGTTGTTGGATATTAAGATGTAATTATGCTATGAGCTTGACTTTTGAAATGTTTTATGCCTATCAAAGTCTTTCCTTAGCCCCGTTTTCCTTATTTATATCTCTTGTTGTATTTATTTTGCTTCCGCAATCAAGGATGTGTGATTGATATGCTAAGAGACTTGTTTGGGGTTCCTTCGGTTCCTCATTCGTCGTGTCACGTCTAGACCCTAGGCTTGGATCGTGACAGAGGTCCATAAAAGAGTAAATCCAGAGACACATCATCAAGAGAGTTTAGTAAAAAAGACACTACAACAAGTTTGTCCTTACGACGCACCAATTCTAGACACCATTTAAAAATTATTGCTAAAAGTATCTAAGTGAATGTTTTTAATTAATAATTCAATCAATTAACTCATTATTAATATCAAAAAAATGGAAATCTGATAAGATTGATTAAATAAATTGTCTACAAATTTATCAATCAATCACATTATTTGTCAAAGTCATAATCATACCCAAGCCAAATGATGACGGCGCAAAGGAGTCCCATCCATTTAATCCTTTAAGTGCTAAAAGAAGTGTTTCCTTTTTCTAAGGGGTCCCCACATTTTCTTATTGTCTCAATTGACACGTTACTTAAACCCAACATTATAAATGATGAACAACATGTACAAATTTATTTATCTACAAAGGAGAGGAAGTTTCATAAAATCCAATCTTACACAGGTAATTGAAAATGACACAAACATATTTTCATTTGGCGAAAAATTCTGTTCAAGGACAAGTTTAGAGAAGGTGAGTATGAATTAGTTCCCTACCCTTTGTCTTGTTGATTCTTGCCTAAAACAAGGTGGATTACAAAGGAAAAACACATGGTAATTTGTTAGTCAACAAATTAATGTGA
>JAOTQR010139134.1:0-58794 GCA_025774065.1 Solanum ossicruentum | reverse complement strand
AAGAGTGAGATTATATGAGAAAATTTAATGTAAATCAATCCACTAACACTTGGTAACACCCTCATGCACGATATATTGAAACCCCTCATCAAATCTCATAATAGA
Source organism: Solanum ossicruentum (assembly GCA_025774065.1). NCBI lineage: Eukaryota > Viridiplantae > Streptophyta > Magnoliopsida > Solanales > Solanaceae > Solanum > Solanum ossicruentum. The sequence continues at coordinate 58,689 of JAOTQR010139134.1, read as the reverse complement.
TCATAGATTTATAGCTCAAAACATGCTTAAGCAGTCAACATTTTATGAAACCCCAACATAATTTGTAATCAAATTAATAATAAGAGATATTCATAGATAATCCAACTTGAAAGCATACAATTTACATAAAAAGAAAGGCTAGGCACTTAAGGGTGAAAGGACCCAATGGTTGAAAACCCACATATCTCAAATTTGGGGATTTCCTTGATGAATATTTGAATGAGAACGTGAAGCTTAAATGAATTTCTTGAGATCTGAAAATGAGTTTGGGACACTTGAATTTGGATGAAATATTTGGCTAAGTGTTAAAGAGGATTTTGAGAGTGTCGTGAGTGATATCGGGTTGAAAAATGACTAAGTATAGGTGTTTTTATGCATAGGAGGGCTTGGGCCTAAGACCCCAAGGACTTGGACCGAAATAGTAAAACTGGCAACAAAATAACACTGGTCCGCACCCTGGCCACGTAGCACCAGGGGCGCGAGTCTTCTCTGGATAAGGAATATTTTTGAAAAATTATTTTTCGCTACGGTTGCTCTAAAATCGGGGTTATTCTCATTTCCCACTCATTTTTGCCCCTGATAACGAATATGAAGTCAAATTTACAATATCATGCACGGATTTTGAGATATATAGAAATTATGATTATGGACATCTCCGAGGCACATTTTCGGGCACTTTTAAGGGTTTTTCAATAATATTTAAGGCATGAAAGCTCTTCTTAGTGCTAAGGATGATGAAATAGCCTTATTGAAGACAAAGCTGGCGTTAGCACAAGCAGAGGGACCTGGTTCTTATGAGTTGGAAAAGTTGAAGGGCAACAATGATGACTTGTCAATTGATATATCCAGACTCAAGGACTATCTACTTAGCCATCATTTAGAGTCAAATACTAGGATCACTCTTGTAATCTAATCCTTGACTCAAAAAAAAAGCCGTCCTCTTCCTAGGTTCCAAAATATTTTTCTTTTGATATGATGTTGGTTCTCTTTTGCATGGTCTTATGTAATGATTAATCTCGTTTTGCTTTAATTGGAATGATCTATTCATGTTTTTCTTCCTTGCCTATAATTGATTATGCCAATTTATGATTGAGGTATCTTTTGAGATTGCTCTTACCATGGTTTTGTATTGCATTAATTTTGGGTTTACTATTCAATCTTTTTTATGATGGCAAAAGAGGCAAAATTGATAATGTTATTCCAAAAATGCTATTTAGAACCAAACAACGGCACTAACTTGCTGGTGACAAGGGAACTGATATAAGGGACCTAGTACCTAGTTGAATTGAAGATGTGATGCTATTGATAGAGGGAACTTGTGATGTTTTGCTGAATAATGTTAAATGTGCTAAAAGTCATTCCTAGACAATTTTATGTGTTTTTCATCATCAAAAAGGGTGAAAGTAAGTTATGATGATTTAACAAAATAATGGGAACAAGGAACAAATGAGGTACCTGGTCTAATGTGTGTTGAGATCCTAAAAGCTACACCCGACACAAAGTACATTGTATACCTACAAGTTTGTTATTTGTTTGGTGTGCATCAACCTGTTATGCAGAAATTGTGTAGCCAATGAAATTGCTCCAAAAAGTGATGATGTTGGGAAATATACCCAACCTTTCTTGAAGAGAAATTAACAAGAGCAAGAAGAGAGAGTATCTACACACATTGAGTGAGTGTTCTTGGTGAGGCTCTCAAGTAGTACACTTAGAAGGAAAAACTAGAGTTATATCTTTACTTTGTATACTTCATTGTGCTGAAATGGTGCTTACATCTTGTGAATCAATTCCTAAATTATAAATGGATTCGATACTTAAAGCAAGCTTTTTTCTCATCATTGTTAGAGTTAGCTATGAAGAGTGTTAAAGTCTAAGTTGGCTTGAGTTACTCAATTTAGTGGATAGCAAAGTAGCTACTTAGTTAGCTTGTACCTATGGTAGAGTTATCATAGTGAGGGGGAAGAGATTTAGAGTAGGTTCCTTGGTTGCAAAAGGTTGTAATCCAAAGGTTTTCTCCCTTGAAATTTAATGAAATTTGGGTTGAAATTCTATGAGTACAAGTCGTGGTTTTTCTCCCTTGAACAAAGAGGCCTCCACATAAAACAACTTGTGTTGTTTTAATTTTTTTCCTTTACTATTTTAGCTATTTCTGTTCACCGTTGTTCTGACTGACGACCCTGTCCCCTACAATCAATGGAAGACAGCATTTCCATCAGAATTCCATGAGCCTCAAAAGATAGGAAGAGCCATAAAGTGGGCTTATGATTTGAGACTTTGAGAGGGTTAATTCAAGATAGATTCCATAAGCCCTTTTGTACAAACTATAAATGAGCTACGACCTATAGATGTAGGTCATGGTCCATTCTAGCAAATTTTTATTATACTTATTTTGGACATTTTCTATACCTCCTAACTCCTAACTATGTTATCTTGGTCCTATAATCCCCCTATGAACATTTTTGTTCATGAAATTCACCCTATTCCTAAGTCAATCACCTACATTCCAAATTCTCTCCAAAATTGTTCTTCTCCAAGTATCCATTGAAGCTCATGCTATAGTTCTTCAAGTTTCTCCATTAAATTTTATATTTTGAGGCTAGAAGGTATGTGGTTATTAATTCATGGACTCTTTTCATCCATGGAACCCAAAGGCTCCCTTAAGTTTTCAATCAAAATTTTTCTCAATTTGACTAGGGTTTCCTGATTCTACATTGGGCTATTTTCATTAAGTTTTTATCTCATGAATATGTACTAATTTATGTATAAATTGATATGAATTACATGATTTAATGATTTTTGAGCAAGTTCTCTTCAATGCTATCCAGGGTTTAAGAATTCCATTATGGGTTCCTTTAATTGTGATTTCAATTGCTATTGTTCATTATGATTATGCATGATTTCACCCAATTGCATGATTTAAAGTTGATTTATTATGAAACAAGGTAAAATACCCTATCTTTACAATGGAATATGATCATAAATGTATAGGGGTTTCTTTCAAGTTTTATGACAATATTCTATTATGATTTATGGAATTTTCTATGAATGAACAATGCTGGTGAAAGAATTTTTCAAACCTACTCATGGATTCAAGGTGTGATAAGGAAAATTCTCATACTCTAGAATCAAAGGTTTTAATGAGTTATCCTATGATGATCATTTAGGAAAGAAATTGGTAATTAAACATTATCATTAATGATTTACTATTCTATTGGAATTTGACTTAACATCGAGAGAGCTTAGGTAAGGTTAGTTTGGAATCCCAAAGCACTTGATTTACTATCCTATTGGAATGTGAATTAGCATAGAGAGGGCTTAAGTTGAGGATAGTTTGGAAGGACAAAGTACTTTCCAAGCGAATTGATGATGAACTAATCCATGAAACATGGCTGAGGTTTCAAAAGTTGCAACTCTAATGTCCTACTCATAGATTGTCAATCGTTTGTTGCTGCAATATCAGAGTCTTCATATTGAGAACAAGGGAATATATAACCAAATTGTCTGAGGAAAAATTATGAAACAAATATTTGTCCTAGCATTATCTTTTCTTGATGAGATGACCAAGATCAATAGTGCATGGTATATGAGAGATGATCTTATCTCTTAACTCAGTTGGTTGGACCTTGGATCAAATGGAGAAGAATCAAGAATATGATGAAAATATGGCTAAACGGATAACCCAAATGGATTTGTTGACTAAACATGTCATGGGTGGTGGTTACAACGCTGTAAGTGCAGTTGGTGCTAGTAATGGGATGAATTTGGATGATGCATAATTTAAATCTTTGTACAATGAGAAAGTGCAGTTCTTGTCTAATCGGAGGGGGAGGGGGGTTTCTTTCTGAGCTATCCAAGGCCATGTAACAATCAAGGTTGGAAATAAGATCGTGATAGTGGAAGCCAAGAAAGGGAAAAATGTTGGTGTGAATGAGCACTAATCAGAGAGAAACTACGGTGATAGAGAGCATTTTGTGACACCTCAAGGAGATTGTTATGTTCTTCCTCATGACCGCCAAAAGCCTAAGGAACCAAATGTCGATCCTAAAAGCTTCCAGATTGAAGATTTGCTTGCATGTAACCTAAACAAGGTGGAATGATTATATAAGGTGTTGAAAGAGATGAAATCAAACTTTTCTTCACTTAATCAAACGGTGATTGTTCATTCGGGAGCTATTAAGAAAATTGAGGCTAAAATGGGCCATTAGCATATTTGAACCCATGGTAAAAGGGCAGTCTTCTTAGTGATATTGTGGCAAACTTGAAGAATGACAACACATAATAACATAGAAATCTAAATTCGGAGTAGTAAGATTCTGGGAAGTGAAATCACAAATGGTGATCTTGCAAGTTTTAGTAAAGGGAAACTGTGGTACTTGAAAGTGATGAAAAAAATTGAATAATGTAGAGTCCAATAAAGTTTATGAAACACCCAATAAAGATATGTCCAATGCAGTTGGTTAAATTGATGACATACCATAGAAGGATATGTCCAATTCAGTTAACAAATCAAATGAGAGGGGGCAGGTATAATCCTCTATTGATAACTACAAATCTACTGCCTGAAGTTAATCCACCATTCCATCAAAGGTTGAAGAAGAGCAGTTAAGATGTCAAGTTTCAAAAGTTTCTTTCCAACTTCAAAACTCTTTCTATTAACCTTCCATTATGCCAAGGTATGCAAAGTTTATAGAGGAGTTGGTGACTAAGAAGATGAGCTTAAACTTTGAAACCATTTAGGTCTCCCATAATTGTAGTGCAATCATGTCAAGTAGTGTTATTGTGAAGAAGGATGATTAGGGTGTTTTCTCTATCTATTGTACTATTGGGTTTTTCTAATTTGCAAAAGTATTATGTGATTTAGGGGCAAGTATCAATTTTATGCCCTATGCCATCTTCAAGTAACTTGGGTTGGATAAACCTACATCAACTATAATGCGCCTTTTTATGGTGGACCTTTCCATCAAACATCCTGTTGATTTTTTTTATGAAATCTTGGTGAGGTTAGATAAGTTCATATTTCTAGATGATTTTGTGATCTTAGATTGTTCCTAAGTCCCTATTATTCTTAGTAAGCTATTCTTGGCTACTAGTAGAGCTTTTGTTGATGTGGAGAGTGAGGAAATAAATTTCAGGGCAAATGGTAAGGAAGTAGGCTTTAATGTGTGTAAGTCAATGAAGCAACCAAACGATCTTCATCTTCTTTCAGTTATTGATGTGGTTGATGAAGCCATTGCTAGTGTAAGTGAAGTTGTAAGTGTCAAAAAATCCTTACCTGTTGTAATATTGAATTATGATGGTGAGGATATTCATGATTATGATGAAGTTGTTGTAACTTTGTTAGGTTTGGGTTCTTATTCTAAGAATCCTTTGAAATTTGATATATATTTGAAAAATAAGAAACTTTTCCGACAAAGATGTCTATTGAGGAACCACTAAAGTTTGAGTTAAAGGTACTCCTACCTCACCATTAAATGTCTTCTTGGGGGGTGGGGGGTGGGTAATAATACACTACCTGCAATAATTATTATTAATCTTCTTGAATGGGAAATAGAAGTACTGAAGTGTATTAAAAATGTTCCCCCAATACTTTCACTCATAAAATCAAGGTGATTGAGATTGTAAGCTAACAATTGAGCACCAACAAAGGTTGAACCCTCCAATGTAAGAAGTTGTTAATAAGGAGATAATTAAGTGACTGAATATGGGGTGATATATCTAGTTGTGGATAGCAACTTGATGAGTCTGGTCCAATATGTTCTAAAACAGTGGCATGATCATAGTGGTAAATGAGAAAGGTGATCTTTTTCCAACGCATTCGGTCATTGGGTAGTATATATGCATTGACTATCGGAAGTTAAATGCATGGATCAAGAAGGACCACTTTCCAATGACCTTCATGGATCAAATGCTCAATATAGTAATGGGCCATGGTAGGTATTGGTTCTTGGATTGTTACTCTGAGACTAGATGTTTCAATTTTATAAGTGAGTGAAAGAAGAATACATAAGCTTTACGAAAAGAAGGAAGGGATTCGAACCTAGATGATTTTTTGACCATTTATTAGAGAAAGAGAACGAATGGCACTGGCAACATGTCACGACCCAAGCTCATTCATAGACATAATACAATGAGTAGGATCTCGAAAGGAACCTTAATTAAGCATCTTAGCTTATCAAGCACACATACGGTAAGGAATAAGCATCATAACAATATATATGTGAATATAGTAGGTCTCATCTCAACATCAGAAGAGAAAAGGAACAAGTTTCAGCAAGTAATGAAAGGACAACACCAACTTTTTACATAATCCAACATGTCTCTACATAGTCTAGTATAGATGGGGGCTTAGACAAGCAGGGCAAGAGGTAGTCTCATGATATCCTAAAAGCTAAATCAATAATGGCAGAGTAATATTAGTCTTACCCTCGAAGCATGAGGATTCACCACAAAGTTTTCAAATCAAGTGCTGGAATCTAGCCACAAGTGGGTAAAGTAGAATGGGAACCCTCTGTACATTATAAAATAACATAGGTGTCACGACCCAAGCTAGGGCCTGGTCATAACATGATGAATGTGGAATCTGGAGGTGCCCCATCCAAGCATCTAATCATACATAAGGCAATAAAGCATAATCATAATTAAAGTAAGCGAAAATTAAGTCTTAAAAACAAGCTAAACATAAGAATTAAGAACATTTCCATTAAAGGAAATTACATCAATATATGTCTAAAACATGCCTTCTCTAGATTTGGTGGGGACTAGAACATGCCACTAGCTAACCCTCAAGATAAGAAAATACAAAAATTCTTAAAAAATCAATAAAATTATGAATATAAAGGCTTGTCACTGAAGCATCGAATTTCACCAAATCTTTAAAAGTAGAATCCAAATATCGCCACAATAGTGAGGAATAGTAGTGTCATTGCCAATCCCTACTTGGTGAAATCGTGTTGACAAAGAGTATGCATTAGTACGTTGAATCTTACTAGTATGTAGGCATGCAACACAACAAGAGAACATGATATCATAAATAAGCAATATGCATATTTTGTAATAATAAAATAAAGGACAAGAGATGATAAATGATCAATGCATCTTTAAACCATGAAAGGGAGTATGATAAGCATTTCATAATCTAATATACATACTTTAATGACCTAGTTGGTCATTATTAAATTTATCTGTGAAAATTACACCTAGTTGGTCATTATTAAATTTATCTGTGAAAATTACTATTTCACCCTTTCATAAGTTACTTTGGGCCTATTTTGAACTATCAACATTGTTGGGACTGAAATCTTGAGTTTTAGAGGTTGAAAATATGAGTCTTGGCATTTTTGGAAGCTTAAGTTGTTGAAAAAGTGAGTTTTTCTGCCATTTTGAGTTCCAACTGTCGGATAAAAAATTTGTCGATACCATCCTGAATGTTGAATCTAGTCTAAATGAAGTTACAGAACTGAATTCAGAGTTAAAATGGGGGTTTTAGACCCTAAGTTGCATTCTTAATATTTTTGGAATCAATGTTTGACTTTCGTCAAGATTTGGGGTTTGGAAGCTTGGATCGAAATTTTGATAGTTCTAATAGTTTCGGATAGTGAAACTAACACTAGAAATAGTCTCGTCATAATATTTGGAGTAGCCGAGAGAAATTTTGTTACTTTAAGTTTTAAAACTAGTTTATTTGACTTGCATTGATAAATTTGTCATGGAGACTTCAAAATCAAATTTTGATTATTCTGTTGAATATGGATTGCCTTTTTTGGTATGGATACATACATGGTTTATTAAATTCTGATTTCAGATGAGTTTCGAATGCCTATTCTGAATTTTGTTGTTGGTTATTTTTGCTAGTGCAAAGGATTAATTGGTGCAGGCACATCACTTTTGCATGAAGAAGCCTCTATTTTTGTGGAGGCTTGATAACTTTTACACTCCGCATTCGCGGAGTGTGTGCATGTGTGGCCCACACCTATTTCTTCTCCATGTTGGTGGGTTGGTCTTTGCATTTGTTGAGGTCATTTGGTTAGCCTTCTCAGCATTCGTGGGATCCCACCCACGTTTTTAGAGTACATTTGTCATCTACACTGTATTAAATGTGAGGAACACCATATTTACTCCATTTTGAACTTTCAAAGCTTTTGGGATGATTTTGAAAGAGGATTCTTGAAGGATTTTGTTGGGTTAGTGTTTCTAAACTATTTTAATTATTTTTCATAAGTTTTATCTTGATTTACTCTTAAATTTCTGAATTTTGAATGTCCAAAATTGGGGATTTTTGGTGTTTGATTTTGAAACTTTAAAGAGTGATTTCTTCTTCAATTTGAACTTGATTTTAGTGTGATTTTTACCCACTATCTCAATTTTTTGTGTAGAACCTGATTTTAAAGTTAATTTTCAGATTTAGGATCTTTAAATTTTAGCTTTAATTTTGACCATTTTGCTTCTACGCCCAATTCACGCCAACATGGGCATCAAAATGCTCCTCTTGACATGTATTATCCATTTTATTTAGTGATTGATAGATCAAGGGATCGGTTGGAGGCTTGACTTGGCTAAAAGCTTGTCGTAGTGCAGTTTTGGTATTGAGGTTGGTTTGGCTAACTTTTCTAGGATGAATTTGAGTTATTGGACATGTTATGTGATAATTATAAGATTTAGATTGATTTATAATCCAATCGCATGATATAATTGAAATTAATGGAAATATGATATCGATTATGCTGAAAACTGAGTAAATGACAATCCTATTGATAAACTGCGATGAAATAGTGAGAGTAGAGATAATTTAGGATATCATTATGACAATACAAGACTTGCGATAGCTTTTGGATTGTGTTGCGAATAGTTGATGGTGAGTGTGATAAATTTGAGATGTATGAGCCTACTTAGGTATTTGTAGAGTCCCGTTTCATTAACATCTTGATTATTGATGAGATAGTGATGATAAGAGATATAATGATGACCCTATGGTACTGATTGATAAACATGATATAGCCTGTTTAACGTGATGGCTATTGTACATATTAGTTGCCATTTATATTGCTATTTCGTATATTCATGAAAGGATGCATTAGTATGCACATATGTCATAATTAGTTAATTGCATTGGTATGCATACATCATATTCATGATTGGTTGCATTGGTATGCGTACATATTATTTTTCACTGGTTACATTGGTATGCACATATCTTATTGCATCTATTCCATTTGATACTCTTTGATACATTGAGATAGTTCATTATATGATCTGCGACACCTTGAGAGATCTTAGCACATGGCCTGTGATGCTTTGATAAATTTAAGTATAACACCTGGGATGTCGCCAAGTTCTATCTTATAACTTTGGCTTGGTAGATGTGTACATCGGCTCTATAATGGTTATGATTCCACCTCATACATGGCCTGCGACACCATTAGTTTCATGCATTGCATCATATATTGTATTTACTGTCTTTACCTATTTCTACTCGTGTTTATATTGTCTTCTAACCCTTTTGATACAGGTGATTGAGTTCTTCATTATTATATACTTGTTCAATTTCTCTTACCCAGTAGGTTGAACTTACTGGGTACACTTCAATGTACTCACCCCTGCTTTGTTTCCTACCTGCAAATCGAGCACAGGGTTCAGCATAAGGTAGTTGATTCAATCTAGTTGAACTTTTCTGTACCTACCCAGATCTTATTGGTGAGGCTCAGACTTCAAGTCGTTGTGGATCTTTGAGACTTCTTTTATTGCTTCATTTTTAAACTTTATATTAGATAGTATCAACTTTGTATTCTATTGAGACAATTGTATTTACACTATTGTTTCAAATTTGGTTGCTTTTGTACTCATGACTCCACATTTTGGGATTGCTTTTGTTATGATGTGGCTTTTTCTACTTTATTTATGTTTCTTTAGTCACGGTCAGATTTTGAGTCATGAAAAATTTGTTATCAGAGGTCTAGGTTCGTTAGGCTTATGAGTCAAGAGTAGGGTGTCAAATTAGTGTGTAGATGCCCACACCCATCTTCGGAAGGCTACGTGGCACTTGATAGGAAAAGCTTTCATATCTATTTTCTACTCGTGAAATTCTTCATATCACATGCTTGAAAGTGTCTAATCTACTCATTCTGCATAAATGGCAACTACTTGATCTCATCGATCATTGAGAGAGCCAAAGCTAGCTGATGTAGCTTCCACTCGAGGTCAAGATAGTGTCCGTGATAGGGCCAGGGGCCGAGGACTTGCTAGAGGAGCAGCTCTGCCCAAGGTCACACTAGGTCAGCTTCTCTATAGCCTATATTTGAGCCAATGGGGCCCAAAGATCCTATGCCCCCACCCTTAGCCCTAGATGCTATACCCTTGATTTAAGAGTTACTCTAGAGGATATTGGATAGATCGGAGAGAGCATCTATAGCCCTAGCTATTGTTAAAGTACTAGTTTCTACTACACCGATGGGTCATCTATAGCTCTATCTGAGCCATCCATGATTCATGTTGGTCATTTATCAGCTCTAGTGCATCCTCATATGACTGTTATGATTCTGCCTTAAACATCTCAGCCGAGTTCTGCCTCTCAGCTTCAGAGTTTGGTAATTGCTCCATCTATCACACTGCCCTTATTTATGGAACCACCAGCTTCTGCCAGTCTAGCCATATCCACAACGGAGTAGAAGAGCTTTGATAGGTTTGTATGGTTGGATCCTTCGTGATTCGACAGCACCCCTGGTGACAGAGCTTAAGATTTTCTATCTGAGTGTCAGGACTGATCATGTAACCTGGCTATTCTTGAGTCTCATGGGGTTGCCTAGACTTCTTACCAGTTCACCAGCCTCACCAAGGAGTAGTAGAGTTAGTTTAAGCCTGTTGACTTGTTTGGTCTCAAACTATGACATGGGAGTAGTTTAGAAGGGTATTCCTAGAGAGATTTGTGCGATATATCCTTTAAGACAGATGCAAAGATAAGTTTGATAGGCTTCAGTAGGGTTGTATGTTTGTTTCTGAATATGAGGCTAGATTTCATACACTGTCCAGGTATGCCTTGTCCAGCATCCCTACTGAGTTTGAGAGGATTTGATGCTTTGCCAAGGGATTTGCAGGCTATCTTTAGTAGGCTACAACTTTCTTAGTCTTGAATGGAGGAACATTTTAGATTGTATTTGATCACACTCGTATAATGAAGCGGATAAGGCATGAGAGACAAGGTGGCAGGAAGAGGCTCCTCTAGCACAACCAATTTAGTGGACACCACCGCATGATAGGGGGATGTGCTGTCAAAATACAACACTTTTAATGCTTAAAAACTTAGGATTTTGTGTGTTCTCAATGTGATATTTGTGGGTTTTATGTGTTTGTATTCAAATTTGCAGGAATACAGGTTGGCCATGATTTGGGGCAAAATTGTAGAAAATGCTGGTTTTTGATGATTTACGAGACCCTCTATAGATCGTAGAGCATTTTATGAGTTGTAGAGGCAATTTCGTGACAAATTCTAGTGAATGATGAATTTTGAAGATCATCTCAACGAGACATGTGTACGAGTCGTAGAGCATTCTACGAGTCATATTGGTGGGTTTTAGGAAGATTTCCAATGAGAGAAAATTTGATGAAGTTGAAGCTTACGAACATGCAGTATGAGTCATGGATTAATTTATGAGTCATAAAGTGGTGTTGTAGAAGAGAAGTCCAAAATCCCAGGAGCTAATTATGAGACCTCGACTATGAGTCGTAAATCACACTACGAGTCATAAAGACCTTTCGTGGAGTTTGCCAACCAGTTTTCTATTTTATTTAGGACTTAATTGTAATTACTATAAATAGTGCTTTTAGGTTATTTTTCAAAATTGGACGTCATTATTTAGTACTTGTAGGGTTTGTACTTGGAGAACTCAATACTTGAAAGAGAAGATTGTGAGAAAACACTGGTGAGTAAATTTGATCTTGAAGCTTGTGATTCTCATTCTTCTTGAGTTTGCTTGATCTTAATTCAATTGTGTAAGTGTTTAATTATGTTTTCTCAATTCATAATTTCTTCATCTATACATAGCATGAGAAGCTAAATCAACAACTAGGGTTGTGTGAACCATGAAGAACTAACTAATTCAACTCAGGTACTTTACAATTCTTGGATTTTGTATATGCATGCAGAAATCAATTCTCTTCATTTGCATGTTTCTAATGGTGGCTAACATTATAACCCACCTAGTGTTATTGACTGGACCAAAATACTATAAATAGGAAAAGAGATTAATTAACAGGATTCGATTGATGTGTCCTTGTCTAATCAACCGAACTTAAATTACCGTCTTGCATGCTATATACTAGATAGGAATTGGATTATCCGGTGGTACTAAGTTGGGGAATTATGGGGAACATAATACCCTAGTTGCTCTCTATTATTAATTGTCTCTCAAGATAGATAGTTTAGTTTACATTCTTATGGATTATTATAAGCCCCTCTTTGGGGAATTGAGTTGGTTAACTACTTGAATTGCTTGATGGTGAATTTGCCTTGAGTCTATGTATTTCCTATGGTTTCAACCCTAACCTTGGTTAGGTTTTATATCTTGACAACGATCACTTTATCTTCTAAAAGGAGGTGTAACTTTGGTGACATCAAGATTTTGGTGTCGTTGCCATGGAATACGGCTAAACTTAGGTTGATTCATTAAGTAATTCAAGTGTTAATCCTTAATTCCCTTTGTTTTACTTTTGTTTTTGTTTTTGTTTCTTTATAAGGTATACGAGTAGTGTATGCCCAACACTCGGAGTCAAGACAATCGGTTAACTCCATTTGATCAAAAGATGCATAGAATTACAAGAAGAATAGCCCAAGAAAATGCCAATAATATGGCTAATGTAGCTTTGAATCGGGGTCATAATGATGATGATAAGAATGATAACACATCTCCTTTGGAGGATATTCCACAGCCTGAAGAGTTCAATGACAATGCTTACCAGTGGAATCAGTATAGGTTGAACCCCAAGGCTATAGATGTGACTAGAGCTTTTGTGTTATCACCACTATTGGCAGACGCGAAGTTCATAGTTTCTTGTGGGTGACTTCAGATGATGCAAAATCGTGGGCTATTTGCAGGCTTACCATCAGAAGATCCACATAGTCACTTGCACAATGTGGTATTTATTTGTAAGAGTATGATAGGGACACAGAATCTATCTATGGATATTGTAGGATATCGTGTCTTCAAATTGTCTCTCATAGGCAATGCTGAATTATGACTATCTAAGCTCTCATAGAGTTCAATCACTAGCCGGGAAGATTTGCAAAAAGCCTTGTTCGAGAGGTACTTACCTAGATCGAAGAAGCTCAAGTTGAAGGACCAAATCAACAACTTTGAGCAACTTCCTGGTGATATGATAAGCACTACTTAGGAGCAGTTTGCTAAATATCTGAGGAGCTCCCTAACCATAAGATAGTTGATGATGCCCTGGTGGAGATGTTCTACCGTGCCCTTAATGAGAACTGTCATGCTTGTGCTGACACTATCATGGGGGCATGTTTCTTGATCAACCATTTGCAAGGATTGTTGAGCATACAGAACAAGTGGTTAAGACGAATCATGCATGGGGACAGCGAGATAGAGCTTCCATGAAGAGCTCATATACTGTCAGTGTAGGTTCAGAGCAAGCCAAAATTAATGAAGAGATTATGTAACAACTTGCTCAGCTTTGCACAAGCATGGATGTGGTGATCAAGAAGAACCAAGAGAGAGTGAATGCAATGGTTCACCAATCTCCACGTGCACTCATGTACGAGGAGCCATACTATGAGGAGGACACAATTTTGTGAATGATCAGACAGGGGTTTTCAAGCCAATGCTCAAGGTTACAATCAGGACTATTGGTGCCAAGGTTAAGGAAACCAAGGTAGGAACTATGGTAGAGATGGAGCTTTAAGAGACAACTGGGGTGGTTACTGTGACAAGAACATGGGTCCATATGCAGATTGGGGTCGCAGAGAAGGCTTCAAAAATGGTCCTTATATGCCACCACAAAACCATGATGCGGGTACATGCAATTATAGAATTAAGAAGATGTTTGACCACTTGTCGAAGAAAGCTGAGACACAGGACGAGACTTTGAGGGGCATGAAATCAGATATTTCAAGCATCAATCGAAAATAAATGAAATGCTTCGAAAACTACCCATGTTTGAAGTACACTAATACTTACTATGGTTGTGGTGATGTGGGTCATAAGGTGATGGATTGTCCTAGTAATCAAGGGTAAAGATGGTCGTCCATAAGGCCAAGGTGCAAATGCGGGTCCTAAAGGGAGAGGAGGTCAACAAGAAGGTTCCCCAAGGCAAAACAAATTCTATGCTCTCCAAGGAAGGGGTAAATGATGTGCCCGATGTCGTCACCATTATGTTAAAGGTTTTTTATTTTGATGTGTATGCTTTGATAGACCCGGGTGCCACTCTTTTTTTCTTACTCTTTTTTTGTCAAAATGCTTCATGTTTGTCCCGAATTAATGTGTGAGCCTTACGAAGTGTCTACTCTCATTGGTGCATCCATTGTTGCTAGGAAGGTCTATAGAAATTGTCCTATTTTCATATTGCATAAAATCTTGCCTTGTGATTTTGTTGAGTTAGATATGGTGGATTTTGATATCATTCTTGGGATGGACTGGTTGCATGCATATTATGCTTATATTGATTATAGAACTCATAGGATCAAATTCCAATTCCCTAATGAGCCCATCCTTGAGTGGGAAGGTTGTGATGTCTTGGTCAAGGGTAGATTCATTTCTTGTCTTAAGGCCCAAAAGTTGATTTCTAAGGGTTGACTCTATCATCTTGTGAGGGTTAGGGATGTTGATTCCAAGGTCCTTCATGTAGAGTCGGTTTTGATGGTTAATGAGTTCCTTGATGTCTTTCTCAATGAGCTCCCTGGTGTTCCTCCCGAAAGGGAAATAGACTTTGGTATAGACTTTCTTCCCAATACCCAACCCATTTCGATTCCCCCTTACCATATGGCCCTGGTGGAGTTGAAGGAGTTGAAAGAGCAATGGAGGGATTTGTTGGAAAGGGGTTTTATTAGGCCAAGACAATAACCTTGGGGTGCACCAGTGTTGTTTGTGAAGAAAAAGGATGGTACTCTTAGAATGTTCATTGATTACCGACAACTCAATAGGGCCAGCATAAATAATAAGTACCCTCTACAAAGGATTGGTGGTGATCTTTTTGACAAACTTGAAGGAGCTAGTCACTTCTCTAAGATTGATTTTCGGTCTTTGAACCCTACCTTGACTTGTTTGTGGTGGTTTTTATTGATGATATTTTGATCTATTCACATAGTGAGGAGGAGCGTGTGAATCACTTGAGAGTGGTGTTGCAAATCTTGAGGGAGAAGAGGTTGTATACAATGTATGAAAAATATGACTTTTGGTTGAAAGAGGTTGCTTTTCTAGGTTATGTGGTGTCGGGTAATGGAATTAGGGTGAATCCTAAGACGACGGAGGTGATTAGAAATTAGCCTAGACCTTTGACTCCATCGGACATTGCTGGAAGTTTCTTGAGTTTAGTGGGCAATTACTAGAGGTTTGTGAATGGGTTCTCCTCTATTGCTTCTCTTATGACTAAGTAGACTCAAAAGAAGGCAAAATATGTGTTGACCGATGAATGTGAGAAGAGTTTCCAAACTTTGATAAGCTTATCTCCGCCCCTATATTGTCTCTATCGGAAGGGTTAGAAGGGTTTGTTGTGTAATATAATGCCTCAATAATTGGTTTGAGTTGTGTTTTGATGCAAAATGGTAAGGTTATAGCTTATGCCTCTAAAAAACTTAAGGTGCATGAAAGGAATTGTCCTACCCATGATCTTGAAATGGTTGTTGTGACATTTGCTTTGAAAATTTGGCGTCATTATTTTATGAAGTTCATGTTGATGTGTTTACTTATCATAAGAGTCTCTAATATGTGTTCACTCAAAAAGATCTTAACTTGAGACAAAGAAGGTGGTTAGATCTTCTTAAAGATTATGATATGAGTATGTATTATCACCCCGATAAAGCTAATGTTGTGGCCGATGCTCTAAGTAGGGCGTCTATGGGTAGCCTAGCCCATGTTGATGACGGTGGAAAAGAGGTGGCTAGAGAGGTCCATCGATTAGCTAGATTGGGGGTTAAGTTGGAAGAAGTTGATAATAGTGGTGTAGTGGTTGTTGATGGTTCTAAATCTTCATTGATTGAGAAGGTAAAGGCAAAGCAAGATCCTGAACCTGCCTTGTTAGGGTTGAAGGCCTGGGTGAGAGATGGTAAAGTGGAGGTTTTCTCCCAAGGGGGAGATGGTGCCCTTAGGTACCAAGGTAGATTTTGTGTGCCTAATGTTGATGACTTGATAAAGAAGATTTTAGATGAGGCTCATAATTCTTCCTATTCTATTCAACCCAGTCCCAAAAAGAAGTATAGAGATTTGAGAGAGGTGTATTGGTGGGGTGGTATGAAGAAAGATATTGCTAAGTTCATTTCTAGATGTCACAATTACCAACAAGTGAAAGCAGAACATCAAAGGGGGGCGGCCACGCCCAAGATATAGAGATCCCTACTTGGAAGTAGGAGGATATCAACATGGATTTTGTGGTTGGGTTGCCTAAGACTAGAAAGCATTTTGATTCTATTTAGGTTGTTGTGGATAGAATAACACAGTCGGCTCATTTCCTACAGGTCAAGGCCACTTATGGTGCTGAAGATTAGGCTAAGTTATATACTCATAAATTTGTTATATTGCATAGGGTGTCTTTGTCTATCATTTTGGATCATGGTGCTCAATTCACTTCTAAAAAGAGGTCTTGGTACCAAGGTTAAGCTTAGCACAGCCTTTCACCCTCAAACGGATGCCAAGTCAAAAGAACTATCCATACTCTTCAGAATATGCTTGGAGCTTGCGTTTTGGAGTTTAAGGATAGTTGGGATGAACATCTTCCACTCATTGAGTTTGCTTACAATAATTAACACTCAAGCATTGGTATGGATTCTTTTGGGTCTCTTCACGGAAGGTGTTATAGATCCCCGGTTGGGTGGTTTGAAGTGGGGGAGACGTCTTTGCTAGTTTCGAATTTGGTCATGGAAGCATTGGATAAGGTGAGGTTGATAAGGGAGAGATTGAAAACATCCCAAAGTAAACAAAAGTCATATTCCGATGTGAGGAGAAGGGATCTTGAATTTAAGGTTGGTGATTGGTTTTACTTGAAAGTCTCACCCATGAATGGTTTTGTCTGTTTTGGCAAGAAGGGTATATTGAGTCCAGGGTTTGTCAGTCCTTATAGGATGTTGAGGAGGATTCATAAGGTGGCCTATGAGTTGGAATTTCCCATTGAAATGAATATGGTTGATCTGGTCTTCCATGTGTCTATGTTGAGAAAGTGTGTGGGTGACTCAAGTGCTACTATACATTGGATGTTGTGTGTGTGGTAGAAGATAATTTGACTTACGAAGAGGTTCCGGTAGAAATTTTAGATAGACAAGTGAAGAGGTTGAGGAACAAGGATGTAGCTTCCGTCAAGGTTCTTTGGAGAAACCAACAAGTTGAAAGTGCCACATGGTAAGCCAAGGTAGACATGCAAAAGCGATATCCATATAAGTGCCACATGGTAAGCCAAGGTAGACATGCAAAAGCGATATCCATATAAGTACCACATGGTAAGCCAGGCGGACATGCAAAAGCGATATCCATATCTCGTCCACTCTACTCAAGTCTAAGGAACTAATTCGAGTCTCATACATGATTTCATGTCTTAAGTTTCATCTCTTATGTCATTTTTCATACATCTATGTTTATGTTGACAAGTTTATGGTGATTTTTGACACTTATAATAAGATTTTTGAAAATGGTGTTTAAGTGCATTGTTGCATTCTTGTTAGGCTGAATTCATCTTGGTTACTTCTCTTATGTACGTTTCTTTGACATTCGGTGCGAATGTTCCCAAGAGGGAGATATTGAAACGCCACAAAATGCCCCAAAAATGCGCTTCTAAAATGCCCATAATTGTAATTTTCGTATATCTCAAAATTCGTGTATGATACAAAAATCCGACTTCATATTCTTCATTAAGGGGAAAATTAAGTGGGAAATAGGTATAACCCTGATTTTAGAGGACCCATAACGAAATTTCATTTTCTCCAACTTCGCAATTTCCAGAGAGCATTCGCGTTGGCTCCGCGATACGTACCCATCGCGGAGAAGTGTTACCACTTCCTTAATTTTTCAATTTTGACCTAAAACATTGGGGTCTTGTCCCTATGCCCTCCTATGTATAAAAACACCTATACTTAGCAATTTTCAACTCTATATCACTCAAGACACTCTCAAACCCTCTCTAACACTTAACCAAATATTTCATCTAAATTCAAGTGTCCCAAGCTTAATTCCAGATCTCAAGAACTTTGTTCAAGCTTCAAGTTCTTATTCAAATCTTCATCAATGGAATCACAAAATTCAAGGTATGTGGGTTTCAACCATAGGTCCTTTCACCTTGCCCAACCTTTTTTTTTATGAAACTTGCATGTTTTCAAGATGTATTACTTATTATGAATTTTGATTACACATTATGTTGGGATTTTATGAAATGATGATTTCAAAAACTTGTCTACCTATTTCAAGCTTATACTATGAGATGGTTTATCTATTGTGACTATGCATGTTTTGGGCTATGGAACTATGATCTATTATGAGATTTGATTAAGGATTTCAAGGTATCTTATATGAGGGTTTTACCATGTTTTGGTAGGTTGATTTACATTAAGTTTTCTCACATTATGTCACTCTTGTATTGCATGATTTTCAACTAGCATTGCACACCCACCAAGTGTTTGATAAAATATCTTGTTAAGGATTCTTGAGTTGTTGATGTTCTATTACATGATTTATGAGTCAAGTGACTTTATAATGATGAAGGAATGTGTGTACTTGTTGAATTCTTGAAAAGTATCTATATTGTTGCAAGTTGACCACATCTTGTTGAGGGGGTGGTATACCTCAACTACTTTGATGGGGGGTGTTATGCCCATCTACCATGTTGAGGGGTATATGCCTTGACCACTTTGATGGGGGGTTCTATACCTATCTACCATGTTAAGGGGTATATACCTTGACCACTATAATAGGGGTGATATGTCCATCTACCATGTTGAGGGGTATATACCTTGACCACTATGATGAGGGGTGACATGCCCATCTACCAATTGAGGGGTAAATACCTCAATCACCTTCCAAAAGGATGATATACCTCGGATTCCAAGCAATAGCTTGCTTGGTCTGTGATGATGGTCTCTTTCTTCATATGTAACACTATACAAGCATGTTTTACTTCAAGCATTGATCATGCATGCCATGTTATTATTATACTTTTCCTTTTCTTATAATTATGCATTTTTACTATGTTGCCGATCTCTTGTTGCATTGCATCCTACATACATAGTACATTCAAATGCACTAACGTCTATTGTATGCCTACATGATGTTATCATATAGGAACTGGAGCACCTCACGATCATCCTCCATGTGGCAAGTTTTGGCATCTTGAAGATAAGCTTTTGGTGAGTCCTCAAGTTCGGGGACACTATGCTACTCTTGCTTATGTTATTTCTCTATGTTGATCATTAATGCTATGAGGGTGAGCCCGAAAAGTGTCTTGGCCCCTGCCCAATCTATGTTTAGAGGTGTTTTTGGAACAAATGATGTATCTATGCTTTGAGCTTTGACTCTTTATGCTTTACAAATGTCAAGACTTCTCTTAGTCCCTTTTGCCCATTTTATTGTCTCTTATTGTTATTTACTTTGCTTCTACAACCAAGGATGTGTGATTGTTATGCTAAGAGGTTTGTTTGGGTCCTTTTAGGTTCCTATTTATCATGTCACATCTAGGTCCTAGGCTTGGTTCGTGATAATAAAGTCTAATTCTCTGGCTATTAAACAGCTTGAGCAACAATTTATTCAAGTGTCAACTCAGTTGAATCAACGTCAGAAGGGTACATTGCCTAGAAACATAGTGCAAAATCCTAAGAATGAGGGGCAATATATGGTGGTTACTACTAGGGGTGGCAAGAGCACTATTGATCCTCTTATGTCGGTTGATGAGGAAGATGTTCATGAGGAGATGGTTGCAAAAAAGGATGCGGATGAAGGAGATGATCATGCTAAGGATGGGGCGAGTGGAGCAGCTGAAGTGCCATAGAAGTTTAAGCCCGTCCCTAGACTCCTCCTCCTTTCCATCAAAGAATCAAAAAAGGGAAGAGGAAGGCAAGTTTAAGCACTTTTTCTCCATGCTTAAGAAGCTATCTATCAACATCCCTTTGATTGAAGCTTTGCAGAAAATGTTGCACTATGCAAAGTATATAAAGGACGTGGTTACCAAAAAGCGCATTGTGAGTCAGGAGCTTTCTCAAGAGCTTCAACACTACAGAGTTATCACTATGCAGTCCTTGGCTTAGAAGCATGAAGATCCAGGTTCTTTCACTATACATTGCACTATAGGTGATATGAAGTTTGCAAGGGCACTATATGATTTTGGTGTCAGTATCAATCTGATGCCCCTTGCGATCTACAAGAAGATTGGATTGGGAGCCCCTCATCCTACTAGCATGCAGTTATTAATGGCGGATCAAATGGTGAAGAAGCCTGTGGGGATACTTTATGATATGCTGGTTAAAGATGAGAAATTCATATTCCCTGCTGACTTTGTGATCCTTTATTGTGAAGTTGATTTTGAAGTTCCTATTATTTTAGGAAGGCTCTTCTTAGCCATTGGTCGCACCTTAGAAAATATGGAGAAGGCCTAACTCAAGTTCAGATTTGGGAAGGATGAGCTCGTGTTCAACGTGCGTCAGTAAGCCAGAAAAGACAATGATGTGAGAGTGGTTTTTATTATCGAGACTCTTGATGATGCTGAGCCAGATGTACCACTTGAGGTGAGAATGGATGTTGAAACTTTGGAGGCAGTTTGATGAATTTTGATGGTCATGGAATTCCATACAATGATGAGATAGTAAATGCTCTAGGGGTGTCTTATGGTCCTAGGCTCCAAACTAAACTAGAGCTAGATTTGCAGAATTGGGAGTCACTACCCACCAAACCTTCCATAGAAGACCCACTAGTATTAGAATTGAAGGCCTTTCTAACACATCTGAAATATGCATTTTTGGGTGCCAACCGATCATAATAGCTGCAGATTTAAATGATGAGCAAGTAGATGCTCTTGTAATAGTGGTCCAACAATTCAAAAGGACCATCAGATAGACGATTGCAGACACTATTGGTATCCCTCCTGGGGTATGTACACACAAAATAAAATTGGTCAAGGGCTACAAGCTGAGCATTGAACATCAAAGTTGCCTGAACCTTCCTATGCAAGAAGTTGTGCACAAAAGGATCATTAAATAGCTGGGAGCAGGAGTAATCTACCTACTCGCCGATAGTGAATGGGTGAGCCCGGTGTAGTGTATACCAAAGAAAGAGTGTATCACAGTGGTACCCAATGCCAACAATGAGGTGATCCCAATGTGGCTAGTCACAGGATGAAGGGTGTGTATGGATTACAAAAGGCTCAATGCATCGACAGATAAGGATCACTTTCCCAATCCATTCAAGGATTAGATGTTGGATAGATTAGTGGAAAAGGGGTGGTACTGCTTTCTTGACAGGTATTCAGGCTATAATCAGATCATCATCGCTCTAGAGGATCAGGAAAAGACCACATTTGGATGCCCCTATGGCACCTTTGCATTTAAGAGGATGCCATTCGAATTGTGTAATGCCCCAACAACACTGCAGAGATGCATGATGTCCATTTTCTCTGACATGGTGGAGAATACTATTGAAGTCTTCATGGATGACTTTAGTTGGTTGGGAACTTATTGAGGAGTTTTTGAAGCACCTACATGATGTGTTGAAAAGATGCATAGAAAGTCATCTAGTACTAAATTGAAAAAGTGTCACTTCATGGTGAAAGAGTGTATTGTCTTGGGGCACAGGATATCTAGAAAAGGCATTGAGGTCGACAGAGTTAAAGTGGAGGTGATTTAGAAAGTCCCACCACCCATCCCAGTAAAGGGTGTGAGGAGTTTCTTGGGGCATGCAGGATTCTATCGGAGGTTCATAAAAGACTTTTCTAACATTTCACACCTATGCTGCACATTACTTGAGAAAGATGCTAAGTTCGTGTTTGATGATGCATGTTTGAAAGCCTTTGAAGAGTTGAAGAGGAGGTTGATCTCAACGCCAATAATTGTGGCTCCAGACAATTTTATTTAATCTAGGCTCTATTTATTTTTATGTGTCAGGCTAATTTGCTTCTATATTGATATTATATGTGCGCCACTTGCACAGACTATTGATGTATCCACCCTGGTAGGTGAATCACTAGTGGTGAATCGGGTGTACAGGGTTGTATTATGACTTTTATAAGGAGATATTGTTGTTGACTTGATATTGTTAGATATGGTGGACTTCTATGTGATATTGGGTATGGACTAGTTATCACATCATCATGCTATTCTTGACTGCCTTGCGAAAACCATGACCTTATCTTGCCCCGGCTTGCCTAGTTGGTGTAGGCTGCAGGACCTAGCTCCTATCCTAAGGGTGTTATTTCTTATATGCATGATTGTCGGTTGATGGAGAAGGGATGCTTGGTATATTTGGCTTATGTCCGGGCTCTTTGTCAGGAGTCCCCATCATTGGAGACTGCTAGGGTTGCTAGAGAGTTTATGGATATGTTTCTCACTAACTTACCTAGTGTTCTTCCAAACTGTGATATTAACTTTTCTATTGATATGAAGTTGGGTACTAAGCCCATATGTATTGCTCCTTATCAGATGACCCCAACTGAATTGAAGGAGTTGAAGGAATAATTGGAAGATCTATTAAAGAAGGGATTTATTCATTTGAGTATATCTCCTTGGGGTGCTCCTGTATTATTTGTGAAGAAGAAGGAGGAACTATGCGTATATGTATTGACTATCGCCAGCCGAAAAAGTGACCATCAAGAAAAAATATCCTTTTCCTTGCATCGATGATCTTTTTGTCCAGTTGCTATGTGCCTTGGTATTCTCTAAGATTGAAGTCCGGCTATTATCAGTTGAGAGTTTAGAAGTCTGATATCCCTAAGACAACTTTTAGGACCCATTACGGGTATTATGGATTCATGGTTATGTCTTTCAGGTTGACTAATGCCCTGACTACTTTTATTGATTTGATGAACTGGGTGTTCAAGCACTATTTAGACTTTTATGTGATTGTTTTTATAGACAATATCTTGGTTTATTCCAAGAGTGAGGCTTATCATTGGGTTGGAGAGGTATTATTGATAGTTTGTTCTGGGATTCACCTTTATAGCAGCCCCATTGACTAGATTGACTCAAAAGGATGTGGCATTTCAGTGGTCTGAGGAGTGTGAGGTGTGTTACCAAAAGCACAAGGATTTGTTAATTGTAGCACCAATTCTTACTTTACTCGAGGAGGGAGTTCCATTTATGGTATATTGTGACTCTTCTAGTGTGGATTTGGTGGTTTATTGATGTACAGGGAAAAGGTGATAGCCTATGCTTTTAGAAAGTTGAAGGTGCATGAGATAAACTACCTTACCTATGACTTGGAGTTGGTTATGGCAGTGCTTGTGTTGAAGTTATTTCGACATTATCTTTATGGGGTGCACCGTGAGATCTTTACTGAGCATAGGAGTGTCAAATACATCTTTTCACAGCCTAATCTGAATATGAGACAACATAGGTGGCTGGAGTTGCTTAAGGACTATGATATCTCTATTCTATCACCCCCGGGAAGGCCAATGTGGTGGATGATGCTTTGAGCCGAAAGGCTACTAATATGGGGAGTTTGGCATTCTTGAGAGTTGAGGAGAAGCACCTAGCCTCGGAGGTTTAGTCGCTTGCTAAATAGATTGTTCTTCTGGATATTTCTCCTCCTCACAGTATATTGGCCTTTGTTGATGCTAGATCTTCTTTGCTTGATCAGATATGTGCTCATCAATTTGAGGACCCCAAGTTGTGCATGATTTGTGATAAAGTGTTGAGAGGTGAAGCCATGGCAGCTATTATTGATTTTGATGGTGTTTCGAGGATAAATGGTAGAGTTTGTGTGCCTAAGGTTGGGGATTGGATGAGATTGATAATATAGGAGGCCCATTGTGCTAATATTCCATTCATTTGGATGTAACAAAGATGTATGATGATCTAAAATAACATTATTGGTTGTTTGTTATGAAGAAGGACATAGTGGAGTTCATGGCTAAGTGTTCGAATTGTCAGCAGATTAAGTATGAGCACTAAAAGCTTGATGGATCGATGTAGAGGATGCCCATCTCCTGGTAGAAATAGGAGAGGATGACTACGGACTTTGTTATAGGTTTTCCCATGGCTTTGGGCAATTTCGACTCACTTTGGATAGTTGTTGATCATTTGACCAAGTTGACTCGCTTTACATCAGTGAAGACTAGCTACAGTGCGGAGCAACTGGCTGGATTATACATCTGAGACATTGTTAGATTTCATGGGGTACCAGTGTCTATAGTATCAAATAGAGGATCAGTGTTCATCATTTCTCACTTTTGGCAGGCTTTACAATGTGGTTTGGGTACCCGATTGGATTTGAGTTCATCTTTTAACCCCCAGATAGACGGTCAGTCCTAATGTACCATTCAGGTGTTGGATGACATGCTTAGGGCCTGTGTGATTAATTTGGGGCCCGATAGGATCAACACTTATCGTTGGCAGAGTTTGCATATAACAAAACTTACTACTCCAATATTCAGATGGCATCATTTGAGGCCTCATATGGATATAGGTGTAGATCACCGATCCGATTTTTGATTTAGGTTTAGCCTGTCATGACCCAAACCTAGGGTCTAGATTTGACACGGCGAATAGAAACCCAAAGGTTCCCCAAACAAGCCTCTTAGCATACTATTCGCATCTCCTTGGTCGCGGAAGCAAAGTAAACACCATCAAGAGAATACCATTAGAGATATAGACTAAGAGAAGAGTTTAATAGTATAATTCATAAAGAGTCAAGGCCCAAACATAATTACATCACTTGTCCATCAACACCTCCAATAACATAGATTGGGCGGGGGCCAAGAACAACTTTCCTGGCTCACCCTTTTAGTATCAAAGTATTCATCACAAGGAAATAACATAAGTAAGAGATATATACATTCCTTTCATCATTATAAAGTCACTCAAGTCATAGGTCATGCAGTGGATCATCAATAGCCTAAGAACCCTAAACTAGACATTTTATCAAACACTTAGTGGGTATGTAATGCGAGTATAAAACCATGCAATTAAATAATGAAATCATGCAATGAAATTTGAAGTAAATCAACCTACCAACTCTTGGTAATACCACCTTGCAAAATACATTGAAACCTCTCACTAAAACTCATCATAGATCTTAGATTCATGGCTCAAAACATGTTTAAACAATTAACATTTTACAAAAACCTCAACATAGTTAATAAGAAAACTTCATAATGGAAGATCCCCATAGATAATCTAACTTGAAAACATGAAAGTTACATAAAAAGGAAGGTTGGGCACCATGGGTGAAAGGACCCAATGATTGAAACCCACATATTTCAACTTTGGAAATTTCCTTGATGAAGATTGAGATGAGAACTTGAAGCTTGATTGAATTCCTTAGGATCCGAAATGTGTTTGGGACCCTTGATTTTGAGTGAAATATTTGTCTAAGTGTTTGAGAAGGTTTTGTGGAATGTCTTGTATGATATGAAGTTGAAAAATAACTAAATGCAGGTGTTTTCACACATGGAAAGACTTAGGCCCAACAACCAAAGACCTTGGACCGAAATAGGAAAAACTGGCAACAAAATACACAAGACCGCTTCTGGTTCGTGAGGACAAATTTATACATTTCCATGATAGGTCTGCATCACTGAGCTATCGCAGACAGCTACTGCAATTTGAAAATATGTGAAAATCAAAATTTTCTATGGGTCTTCTAAAATTCGGGTTATACCCATTTCCCACTGAATATGTTTCCCTGAATAAGAATATAAAGTCAAATTGTTGATATGACCCATGAATATGGGCATTTTTTAGGCACATTTTTGGGCACTTTTTAGGGTTATATCACAACAGAGGTGTTAGATGTTTAATTGCTTTAGGATACCATAGACACTTCAGTTGATTCAAAGTAGACTTTTGACAACTCAGAGTAGCTAGAAGAGTTATGCAAATAGGAGGGTTAGGCCTCTTGAGTTCTCTGTTGGTAACATGTATGGTTAAAAGTTTCACCCATGAAAGGCATGATGAGATTCGGGAAGAGGGGAAAGTTGAGTCCCAGATTCATTAGCTCCTTTGAGATTTTGAGGAGAGTTGGTGAGGTGGCCTATGAATTGGGCTTACCAACTGGATTATCAGTTGTTTATCCTATTTTGTATATTTCCATGCTCTGCCAGTACAGTCCTGGTGAGTCCTATGTGATCTCTTATGATTCTGTTGAATTGGGTTCAGACTTGTATTACATGGAGGAGCCTATCTGGAGATTGAGATCTAAAGATATGCCTTTAGTAAAAGGTTCAGTAGTGGCACCATTCTATTGATGAGGCTACTTGGGAGTTGAAGTCAGATATGCGGGCCAAATATCCTCTCCATTTTGAGGCTCCAGTTACCTCATTCTCCTTTATGTTTGAGGACGAATAATTTTTTTCTTGTGGCAAATGATGTAATGACTCGGTTGGTCATTTTTGTGTTTATCTATAAAATTACTATTTTACCCTTTATTAAGTTGCTTTGGGCCTATTTTGAACTATCTTCATTGTTTGAACTAATATCCTAAGTTTTAGAAGTTGAAAATATGAGTATTGGCATTTTTTGGAAGCTTTAGTTATTGAAAAAGTGAGTTTTGTGCCATTTTGAGTTTTGAGTGTCAGATCAAAAATTCATCGATGCCATCAGCTATAGAATGTCAAATCTATTCAAGGAGAAGTTACAGAATTGAATTAGTAGTTAAAATGAGATTTTTATACCCAAAGTTGCATTTTTAGTTGTTTCCAGAAACAAAGTTTGTCTCTAGACAACATTCGGGGTTCGAAAGCTCGATTCGAAATTTCGACAATTCTAGTAGTTTTGGATAGTGAAACTAATGCTACAAATAGTCTCATTGTAATTTCTAGAGTTGTTGGGGGTAGATTTTGGTATTTTGAGTTTTAAAATTAGTTTTTTTGACTTGCATTGGTAAATGTGTTGTGGAGACCTCAGAATCAAATTTTGATTATTTCGTTGAGTTCGGATCACCGTTTTTGGTGTAGATACACATATGGCTTGTAAAATTGTGACATTGGATTCCAAGTGCATATTTTGAGTTTTATTATTGGTTATTTTTGCTGACGCAAAGGACTAACTGGTGTCATTCGTGGAGAGCCTCACGTTCAGAGGTCTGGGTAATTTTTACCCTCCATGTTGAGTATTGATTCGTGTTGGTGGAGTGTGTATGTGTATGGACCCATCGTGTTTCTTCTCCACCTTCGCAAGTTGTTCTCTGCATGCACGGAGGTCATTTGGTTAGCCTTCTCTGTGTTCGCGGGACCCCACCCGCGTTCGTGGAGTATATTTGTCACATGCACGGAATCAAATCCGAGGAACACTATTTTTACTACATTTTTTACCTTTCAAAGCTTTTGGGATGATTTTGAAAGAGGATTTTCAAAGGAATTTGCTGGGTAAGTGTTTCTAACACTATTTTAATTATTTTTCATAAGATTTATTTTGCTTTAGTCTTAAATTTCATGATTTTGCATGTCCAAAATTGGGAATTTTTGGTGTTTGATTTTGAAACTTTAAAGAGTGATTTCTCCTTAGATTTAAACTTGATTTTAGTGGGTTTTTCACCACAGACTCCTTTGTTCATATAGAACCTGATTTTAAAGTCAATATCCAGATTCGAGATCTCCAAAGTATAGTTCTAATTTTGACTATTTTGCCCCTAAGCCCAATTTGTGCTGATATGAGTATCAAAATGCTCCTCTTGATGCATAGTATCTATTTTGGTAGTGATTGGTCGGCCCGAGGATTATTTGAAGGCTTGAGTTGATTGAAAGCTTGTCATAGTGCGGTTTCGATATTGAGGTAGATTCGACTAACCTTTTTGAGACTAGATTTGAGTTATTGGACATGTTATGTGATAATGATAAGATTTACCTTGATTTATAAGCCAATGACATGATATGATTGAAATTGATGGAAATATGATATCAGCTATGCTGAAAACTAAGTAAATGATAATCCTATTGATAAATTGAGATGATATTGTGAGAGTAGATATAATTTTGGATATTAATATGATAATATGAGACTTGAGATTGCTTTTTGATAGTGTTGTGAATAATTGATGATGATTGCGATAAATTTGAGATGTATGGGCCTACTTGGGTACTTGTAGAGAGTTGTTTCATTAACATCTTGATAGTTGATGAAATAGTGATGATATGAGATATAGTGATAACTTTATGGTACTAGTTGATACACATGATATGGCCTATTTGACTTGATAGCTATTGTACATATTTGTTTCCATTTATATTGCTATTACATATATTCTTGAAAAAATGCATTGGTATGCATGTATAAACTAATTAGTTAATTGTATTGGTATGTACACATCTTATTCATGATTAATTTCATTGGTTTGCACATATCTTATTGCATCTATACCATTTGACACTCTATGATACATTGAGACAGTTCATCATATGGCCTGCAACACCTTGAGAGATTTGGGTACATGGCCTGCAATACCTTGAGAAATTTGAATACATGGCCTGCGATGCCCTCGGGTTCTATCTTGTAGCTTTGACTCAATAGATATCGGTCCTATTCCACCTCATACATGGCCTGTGGCTCCATTGCATTCATGCATCGTATCATTGATTGTATTTGATGTCTTTACCTTTTCTACTCATGTTTATATTATGTACTAACCATTTTGATGCAAGTGATAGGGTTCTTCATTATTTCATATTCAATTTCTCTTACATAGTCAATTGAACCTACTGGGTACATTTCGGGTACTTACCCCTAATTTGTTCCTCCCTGCAGATCGAGCATGGGGACCTGCACAGGGTAGTTGATTTACTCTAGTTGAGTTTTCTTCACCTACCCAGATCTTATCGATGATGCTTAGACTTCGAGTCGTCGTGGATCTCTGAGACTTCTTTTATTGCTTCCTTTTTAGATTTTGTATCAGATATCATCAACCTTGTATTCCATTTGAGACAGTTGTATTTATTCTATTTTTCCACTTTAGTTGCTCTCCAGATTTGGGGATTACGTATATTATGATGCGATTATTTCCGCTTTATTTATCTTTTTTTAGTCGCGATCCGATTTAGGTCGTGACACATACTTATGTGGGAATAAAATCATAACCGATAATAAGATCATGTGAGCTTTTACATGGAATCCCCATGTTGCCTCTACTCCTGAGAAAGAGTAGCCTACTTGAAAAGGTAGACTATACCTATACAATGTGGATGTCAAAACATTATTGCTATATGTGGATCTACTAGCTAAGCCATAAAAGCACACAATCCTATAGCAGCACATAGTTATGACACTTAAGACTTTATATAATGACCACTTAGGTCGAGCCCCCATATTAAGCCTTATTTGGTGCTAAGCCAAACCATATGAAATACACAATCATGCAACATATATTGTCAACAACATAATTCATAACTCATAGAAAATAGTAGTTTCATAACTTGTAAAATAATCAAGTAAATCAATTTAAATCATAATAATGGCTCATCTACTTAACTTGCATGAAGTGTGGGCATACTCCCCATCTTGTCAATTTGCATAAAGATAGGGTCTTAAGTCACCCTTTCATAATCATGATCACAAGCATACTTGATTACTTTGAGTTTTATTCATGAATAATAACTTGAAATAGCAATTAGAGAAAAATATGGGTTAATGGTCAATTGAGTCTAAAATCATGAAGATGAATGTAATTGATATGAAATCATACAATTTGAAATCAAATTGAATCACATTTAGGGGAAACCATATCAATGCCAGAAGCCCTAATCAACATGCAATTGAAATCCCTCATAAATCAATTGAAAATCATGTAATTCATAACAATAATCAAAATTCATATATAATTGAGTGAATAAATCAAGTAATAATCATAATTTAAGTAATTAAGGGGAAATTATGAAAACCTATAAAATGTCATACTTGAAACTTAAGGAAAAATAGAGTTTGGTTTGGGCTCCATGGATGAAGATTCACATACCTAGTTGAAGAAATCTTAGAAATTTGGAAGAATGTAACAATTGAATCCATGGGAGAATTGGGCCCCTAGTGCTTCAATGGGGGAAATCCTTGAGAAAGAAGCCTTGGAAGATTTAGAGATTATTTGGGACTGAAAGAGAGTGAGAGGGATTTTATTAGATATAAGGAGGTTATGGCAGTTATTGGGGTCAAAATGATGTAGTTAGGGGCCAAATGGGTAAGAAATGACCAAAACATCCTTTACTAAATTTTGTTGGACCCAGTCCACAAACCTAATCTATGAGTCATTGATTGGTGTACGACTCGTAAACTAAGGGTTTTATCCTTGTTACATTTTTGGCCTTTGAAAAGATCTTTGAACCTCACTTTACAATTTATAAATGCGACCACGATTCATAAACACCACTCGTAGTTCCCATCCATACTCTGCCAAGTTTTCAACTTAAAGGACCCCACTCATGATAATTTTTTGCAGTGCATAAATCCAAATATAGACCGTAAAGAGGCCTCATACATTGACTCCCAAAACTTAAAAATTCTCCCAAGTGCACTGCTGATGACATTCACAAAACCTCAAATGAATTTGGATGCACAGTCATTATTCATATTAAAAACCCAACTAGGTTGGGGTCGATCCCACGGAAAATGAATAAGAGTAGAGGTCAATTGAGAAGTAGTAATGTAATCTAAATTCATGAAGTGTTGGAAATAAAAGAATAAACATAAACATGTAACTATATCTAATTAGTTAAGATCATAACCAGATCAATAAAATTGGTTTGTACTCAAAGTTGGAAAAGTTCTTCTAGGAGGAAAAATGCATAGTTAAACTAGTAGGTTTTAGATGGGTGTTTACGATGCGCAAAGTGATTTTAATTTGTATGGGTAGGTTGGGTGAGAATACAAATTTGATATGAAACTCTAAAAAACATGCCAACTATCAAACCTTACTTTTTCAAGCATAAGTTTGGGTTACGATGCGACACACTTAATACGTCAGTACAATTAGCATCTCTCGAAAGCAATTATATTAACACAAGTTAATATTCATTCATCAATTTTACCACTCCATACAATCCTCTTAAGTATGCATGAAATTAAAGATGGAATTAAATTTATGACCTTAATTCATAATAAAACTGGAGAAATTGTGAAACCCATAATCATTCAATTAATAATTAAGCAATTGTCAAACAACCATAAAGCAAATCTACAAGTTTAACTACTAGATCCTCTTAGAAGGTTGGGGTTTTAGCTAGACATAAAAATAAAAAATGAAATTATACCAAATTCATGTTTATCTATTGAAATTGATTGCAATTTCCCATAATTGATTGTTCAATAACTCAGTCTATGTAAAAAAACCTCAAATTCTACGCTGTGAACTCTCAAGATCGAATTATATGTGTATTATCTCATAGAAACTCTCTTGAACCTTCTAAAATTGAGCTATTTATACTCAGAGAAAGTTTTTCTTTCAGCAATATTGATTAAGCTTGCCAACTGAGTCAACGAGTCACCTTTTCTCCTTTTGCTCGCCTTTTTCTTCTCAACTTTGACAAAAAAAATTTAAGGATGACTCAGCGAGCAAGATTGTGCTCACCAACTTAGTCAGTGAGTATCCCTTGGCATGTTTTGCTCACTATTTCTACTTCACCTTCATAACAGTTCTGAGATGGTTTGGGGAGATAAATCAAGCTTATCAAATTGAGTTAGCAAGTCACCAACTAGAGATCATTCTCACCCTTAAACTAGCTTCAGGGGTGGCATTTTTTTGAGGACTTGTGATTGACTATTCATCTCGTTTTACCAGGGTGATGATTCATCGACCAACACTCTTGCTCACCAATTCATCCTTTTCAGTTGGTTCACTTACTAGAATGTTTGGCTAGGTCTAGCTGCATGTGGGTGAGTCATCCAATGCATTTGGTGAGAATAAGGTCACATTTCTTCTGTTTTGCTTGCTTTTTGAGCTTTTTCTTCCACTTAGCATCCAATTCATGTCCAAAGACTTCCCTATCTATAAAATAATAAAATCACATCAGTTTATGGCATAAGACATCGAGAACACGTTTTTTCTGGCAATTAAAGAACAAAATGAGTCAAATTCTCATGACTCATCAACAATCCCAACTTAATATGTTGCTTGTACTCAAGAAAATCAAATATCAATCATTCAAGGATCAAGTCTGCAAAGTGTGCTAATTGAAAATCAACATGTTGGGCCATGCAAGGCTCGCTAATCATGCTAAACATCAACTATACACCCCAAGCTTCAAGCTATGACTAGAAATTTACCACTTTGAGCACTTTATAAGTCATGTTTAACAAAGGTGCTAGATTACCCTCACTCCGACAATGATTCCACCATCTCACAAGTTTTAATGACAAGATAAGCATGGGAATAATAATCAACACTCACACTCCTAAATGAGAAAAATACACCCAACTTCCACTCATGGACTTGTCCTTATTTTCCATTCAACATGTCAATCAGTTCTTGAAAGATCAAATATAACTTTTGGGCTTGTAATGGGACCGAGTGCAAGGATTTGGTCAAGAATGTGGAATAGTGACTCAAACGTCTTGGTGTATGACTCAATATTGCTCTTTTCTTTTCCAGATTTAATGAATCAACCTGGGCACATGTACATCCAATTCTTTCAACCTTTTACATCACTTTCTAACACCCCTTGCCTTTTACTTATAGCAACAACTATATCTAACACATGTACCAGAAAACAAGGACTTCTATTTCTTTTCCATTTTCTCTTTTTCTCCTTTTCTTTTCAAATAAGTAGAAAGGAGGTGTTCAAAACATTGCCAAACCAATTTACCATTCCTAGGAACAATTTTCATTAACTATACACCTGCTTCTCTTTTTTCTTTAGTTGCCACACCCTAACTAAGGTTTTTGGCCTAAAGTTGGACTGTTTTCCAAGCCAATACACCAAGAAGAATATAGGTAGGGCAACAAGGGTATTTTCTTTCACAAATTGAGTTCGAGTTTTGTTTCAAGTTATATAAGAAGGAAAGGTTAGGCTCAAACAGAGCCAAGATGGACTCACAATCTCACAAAGATAAAAAGATGGCCATAGGGTCTACATATTTTCAGTTCACACTCTAAGAAAATGCTTATGATCCTTTCTTCCATACACCAATATTAATTAAATGGAACAATCGGGGAAGTTCTAAGTTCTATCAAGAAAGTTTCAAAGTAAACCTTGCCACACACGACTTACTAGCATAATTATCAACACTATCCAACTAATTGAGTATGCTAAAGAGTTATGATCATCGCAAGACTCAACGTACACAACTAATCAATCACAACACAATGTTATGAGTCCACACATGACTTATGGTATTCATGATAACTCATATAGATTGCCCTTAGTATATCGTTAATCACAAGCATAATTCAAGACATTGATATTGATTATGATCGATACTTAAATGCATAAGAGAACACTAAAATATTTTTCATAGACATTTATAAACCAATAACACCAATACATCAAATGATTACTCATACTTCACCGTGAATGACCATCAAATACTAATAATCAATCGGTGATTTACCCTTAAGCATGTCACCACCCAATTCATCATAATGCATCGCTAATCGATAAAACCAACGATAATAAAATACCAACAAATAGAAATAACAAACAAGCTAACAAATATAAATATACCATCAATCTAGAACAATGCAATATATATAGACGAAAGTTGGTGTTGAAAGTAAACAAATATATACAACCAAATGGATTAGGTACTAACTACCAGCCTCTCTAAAAAGAACATCAGTGTCCTCTACGCTGAATAACATAAGAATATAACTAAACAGAGAAAAATAGTGATAATAATGTGCCCCTATAAGGCCATGTCTAAGGAGGTGGAGGATCACTCTGGGTAGTAGTCTTAGGGGCATCAATGCTCGAACTAGGATCAATAGTAGTGTACTGAGTTGGGACATCCTCATATGAACGACCAAAAGTAGTTTGAAGATGGATCTTCTCCAAATCTTGAAGGCTTGTATACATATCCTCTTTTGTATGCTCTGGCTCATCAAAATCCTCCTCATTGATATTCATAGGTAGATCATCCTCCTCGGCCTTATTACCTAATACTTGCACCCCGCTAACAACAAACTGAAATAAAAAAATAGTTGATGTAGATGGCTGATTAGAGCTATACGCTGGAACTAGCAAAGACATAGGTGGAACATCAACACCACCCCCATAACATGGAAATATCGATCAAAGCTTATCTATATCACCTTGAGAGCCGTAACATCAGCTCTAAGGGCTATCACCATATTAGAACTACTCGCAGCTTTCTCTAGGTCCTCAATACAGCATGTGAGGAGATCTAACCTCATTACAAAATTGAATAAAAGATGGCGCTAGTTAATCAACTCCATTTGCACTAGTGTAATGGTAGCTGCTATGGCTTTTGCAATCATAGTAAGCACTCGAGACTCTAGACATGAGGCATGAACACCAGCCGAATAGGATAGACTACCCATTAGATAAATCATATCCTGAGTCAAGGGTGGCCTAGAACTAGAAGTAGGTGACGGTGCAACAGATATGGATAAAGTAGCAATGGAGGTAGAAGTTATGATAGAAGGATCAGGTGGGGCCGAATCAAAAGTCGTAATTGATGGAGTCTTAAAAATCATTTGCTCAATCTAAAGTATCGATAGATTGATGACTAGTGTAGTATTAGTAGGAAGAAAACCTCTTCCTAGCCTCCAAATCATTCAAATAATCTACCTCAATCTTGCAAATATCAATAGAAGTGGCTGAGGTGACCTGAACATAGGCGGCCTCTGTAAATGGGACTCTAACTAATTCACAAACTTGGTTATAAGGATGGGAAATAGTAGTGATGTCATCTAATGCCACTACCTCATAAAAATCTTAGGCATGATGATCTGACCCAAATTTATACATACCCGATGCATGATCTATCCTAGTAGAGCATCCCTCGAATGTCGATTGATGTACTCATTCTGGGATTGCATCAAAGTGTTGCTAGTAAATCAAAACTAGTAGCGGGTGGCAATATTAATGTTCTGCTTCTCAATAGCAAGCCATCTCTGATCCATGGGGGTGTGATATCAGCTAATAACGAAACGGGCCTCCTCACAACTCATCCAAATGCTTGGACAACTTTTCCTAGAAAGAATTTTGACTCATAACATTACAATCCGGGACTTCATTAATCCTCGAAGGCCTATAATAAACCTTTTTGCCTTGACTTCAACAACATACATAGGCTTGGGTAGCACTCCCTTTTTGGGCTTTAAGTGTTGTTCTGCAGAACCCTTGTAGAACTCTCGAACTGACGATGGCATATATGGAGTACAAGGCCCTGTGAAAAGCTCAAATCGATGAAATTTTATTGTGTCCCATATGTTAGGATATCGGTTTACAAAATCATCAATAGATGACTGCTTCTTCTAAAAAATTGTATGCAATCCTATAGTTTTGAGACAATTCAAGGATTATAGGGCAATAATAGGCACTACCAATAGTGGTGGATCAACCATCAGGTCATGTATGACTTGGAATGGTTCTCTGTTTGAGTACGCTCCAATGGCTGAGGAATATCAATAGGTGGTTGTGGTAATGGTGTCTAAGGTGCATGTACTAAGGTGAAAGGGTAATTTTCTTACTCATTAGACTCAT
Organism: Solanum ossicruentum; assembly: GCA_025774065.1. Taxonomy (NCBI): domain Eukaryota; kingdom Viridiplantae; phylum Streptophyta; class Magnoliopsida; order Solanales; family Solanaceae; genus Solanum; species Solanum ossicruentum. The sequence goes on along the minus strand of JAOTQR010139134.1, from coordinate 22,710 downwards.
TGCTATCCATCTAATCCACTTTAGTCAAGATGGAGCCCGAATCTGACTATTGAGTCTCAGTTATGAGCTTTTTTCCCTTTAGGGTCAACTATACATCTTACGCATCAAACAACGCACTAGTTGTTTAGGTCTAGTTGTATCTACAAAATAATATATCATAAGAATTGGATGAAAGGATAGTCGAAATCAAATAAAAAAATAGAAGAAAAATTACACCAAGAAAAACTAATTTTGTATCTCACCAACGGGGTTGGCAAATCGCCGAAAATGGTTTGGAAAGCTAAGTCGTGCTTGCGGACCCATCCCAAAAGCTTTTAGTTTTGGGTAGGACAAATCGATGAGATCCAAACAAAATGGGTGATTCACAAAATCAAATCAGCAAGTATACAGGACCTCGCCAAACTATCTAAAAAGTTAATAGAAAAATTAGGCAACAATGGTAAGGTCAAGAGGAATTTAGGTGAGTCATTGAATCAACTTGGTGATGCTACAGTAACTCGCTAAGTGATTAATTAACTTAAAGTCCTGAGAATGCTTGGAAAGGTGAGATGGCAACCTAAAGGGCATATCGTTGACTAGGTCAGCGAGCTTCACTTTCCTAACCAATTCAGCCACATTTCATCCTTAACATAAATTTAAATACAAACCAATTCCGACCACTTTTAGAGACAATTTTTATGTAATTACACGTAACCCAATACTTATAACACCCTAAATATGCAGAATTTGTCATGTAACATAAGTTCTGTGTACCAATCGATCATATAACCCTTAAGAAAATCACTTATCCATCATCAGGAAAAATCATTCAATTAAGGAACACATTATTCCAATTGCAACCCATCAAATGAATTGATATGCTGTCAAAATACAACACTTTTGATGCTTAAATCTTGGAATTTTGTGTGCTCTCAATGCGATGTTAGTAGATTTGATGTGTCTTTATGTTTGTTTTTACAGAATTACAGGGTTGAAACAAATTTAGGCAACGTGTGCAGAGTTTGCTGAAGCAGAGGTATTTCATGAGACGTAAAGATGGATTCGTGTATAATTCACGTGAAGATTTGAATTTCTAATTTTAAGTCTATGAGCATGCAAATGAGTCGTACAAGTTTATACAAGTCGTAGACTTGGTGTCGTTCCCTGAGGATTAGAAAGTGGGAAATTGCTGAAAAGTTATCCATCACCTATAAGCTGTGATGATATAACGAAGCGATGCCATTTGTCGCATCCATCCAATACCTTTCCAGGGTATGGGACATCTCATCAATCGATACAAAATTAGTAACATCAAGTCCTCTTTTTGGGACAATAGAAAACATTAAATTTTACGATTCAATCCACTCCTACATCGGCTACGTAATTATTTAGTCTGAGTTGGACTTACTCTGACTCAATTCTATGTTCAATACTCCTCTCAAGACTCAATATGCTCATAATACATCAACCCTATGGTTAACTCATTCAGTTAGTCTCATTGGACATTTGTCAACTCTACTCATCACATCAACTATCAACTCTTCGATTACATCATTTAAGGATCAGCTCTTGACTCATAAGGACTCTATCATGCATCATTCTAACTCAGAGCATCTAGGAAAACAAAAATAGAGTTAAAGCATTTAGGGATTCCATAGACTGTTTAGGCAGAAATCATACTCATGCATGCTCATTTAAGTAAAATATGTAAAAATAACAAGAATTCATACTAGAGTTCATATAGTAAGGTAAATTCATCTAAGTCAAGTATTTAATTCATAAAACTAGTAATTCATGCAAGATTATGTAGAAATCCATTAGAATTTAACAAAACCTTCAAGAAACATTCATGGGAGACTCAATTCACTCACAACTCCATCAATTTGGGTTACGGGGCACATGGAAGAACCAAATCCATGTTTTGGTTAGCCTTACATACCTGGGAGTTTTTAATCTTGAAACAACTTAGAAGAATTCTCATGTTTTTGCTTCAAACCCTAGCCCTTTTTCCTTTGAACCCTTGCTCTAAGTTTGAGAGAGTGTTTTAGTGTAAAAATGCTGAAATGACATGTTTAGGGTTTTATTTAGGTATAAAAATATTAGGTTTAGGCTTTGAAAGAGTGAGAAAAGACCAAAATAACCATTCTTAAAAAGCTATCAAAAGTCTTCTACGGGCCCATCTACGACCCATAGAAACTTCCATGGCCCGAAGGGACCCTTCCGTAAACTTTTGAAAAAATTTTGGAGTCTCTAGAACAATCCCACGAAACCAATCTATGACCCATAGAAGTTTCTATGGCCCGTAGGTTGGTTCGTAGAGTCTGGGACTAAAAATATGGATTTTCAGGACATTTTCCACGAGTTAGCAGACGGGCCGTACTTTTTTCCACGACCTATATTACGTTTCGTATTTTCTCTCTGCTCTAGCACTCTATAGTAAAACGGTCATAACTTTTGACTCTAAACTCCAAATGAGGTGAAATCAAATACTTAGAAGGCTAACTCAGAGGCCGTTTATTTGGTTGGTCTTGGGCCACCTAATTCTCTATATCTTAAGAGTTATGATCATTCAAAATTGACCCTTGTATAATTTAACTCTATAAACTCAATTTATAGAAAAGTTTTAAACCCGACTAAGCACTAGATGTCTCTTATGACCCTCGTATACTTCCCACATATAAGAATAAGGCTTGAAACATAGATACATGTGAGGATAGATTTATGCAGTGTCATAATATCTCCCTTTTGGGATCATTCTTCCTCGAATGATAAGCAACTAGGAAACCTATCAAGAATGAACTCAAATACTCGGATACTCAAATACTCATACTCTAGAAATCAACATCAACTCAGGATTCAGAATTAAATGACTACTTCAAACATCATCGTTAGGCACGAATACAGTTAAGAATATGCATACTCAAACAAAGACTCAAGAAGAGCATCAACTCAGAGATAAAAACTCAACTCATTTATAAGAAAGCGACTTAGAGAGTGTAAATGAACTATTACCATCGATTTCATCATTAGAAGGAATGAATAGGTGGGGGTATCTAGCCTTCATATCCTTTCCAGCTTCCCATGTAGCCTCTTCAATGGATTGACTTCCTCAAAACACTTTTATAGAAGCAACCTCTTTAGTTCTCAACTTGCAAACTTCACGATCGAGGATTTGGACTAGGATCTCTTCATAACTCAACTATCCTTCACTCCAATGCTTTCAACAGGCACAACCAAGGACGGATATCCCAAACACTTCTTAATCACAGAATGTAAAAGACCAGATGGATGGCTTCCAACTCTTGTGGTACCTCCAACACATAAGCTATGTTTTCCACTCACTTCATAATTTGGTAGGGACCAATGTATTGAGGACTCAACTTTCCCTTCTTCTCGAATCTCATTACACCCTTCATTGGTGACACTTTCAAGTATACCCAATTGTTCACTTCGAACTCTAGGCCCCTTTTCCAAACATCACTATAGGACTTCTGTTGACTCTGGGTTGTTCTCCATCTCTCTTGGATATCTTTACCTTCTCCATAGCCTGATGTACCAAGTTTGTCTTAATCAACCCTTCTTCACCTATCTTGAACCACCCAATGGTGATCTACATCTCCTCCATAGAGGGCCTTATATAGAGCCATTTGGATGCTCAAATGGAAGATTTTGTTATACTCAATCAAAGGAAAGTGATCATCCCAATTGCCTTTAAAGTCAATGATACAGGCCCTCAACATATCTCCTAAAGTCTATACAATCCGCTCTATCCGACCATCAGTCTGAGAGTGGAAGGCAGTGCTAAGGTTTACCTTTGAACCTAGCCCTTTCTAAAAGGACTTCTAGAATTGGACAGTGAATTGGGCTCCTCTATCTGAGATAATAGACAAGGGGACTCGATGTAGTCTAATAACATCCTTTATGTATAGTTGGGAATAATCCTCCGCACTGTCAGTCATTTTTCCTGCCATGAAGTGAGCAGATTTGGTCATTTTGTCAACTATCACCCAAATCAAATCGTGTTGTCTGCGAGACCTTAGTAGACCTATGATGAAGTCCATGTTGATCATCTCCCACTTCTACTCTAGAATTTCAAAATTTTGGGCTACTCCACATGGCCTTTGGTGCTCAACTTTTACTTGTTGGCAGTTTGGGCACTTCAAAACAAAGTTTGTGATGTCTCTCTTCATGCTACTCTACCAATAAACCTCTTTCAAGTTGTAGTATATTTTGGTAGACCCTGGATAGATAAAATATCTAGAGTTATGGGCTTCTGACACGATCCTCTCTTGAATTCCATCAGCATCTAGAACACACAATCTACTTTGGTATCTCAATACCTCATCTCCCCCTTTGATGAATGCCATCATTTTCTGCTTATGTACATCATCCATCAATTGGAGTGAGATGGGATCTTGATCTTGCTTCTCCTTTACCTATACTACAAGTGATGATATAGATCCATTATGCACAAGTATTCCACCTGCGCCAGATTCATATAGTTGAAATCCCAATCGCGCTAGCCTGTGCACCTCTTTGGCTAACTCTTTCTTCTCTTCTACCACATGAGCAGTGCTTCCCATAGACAACCTGTTAAGAGCATCAGCAACCACATTAGTTTTACCTAGGTGGTAGAGGATGATCATGTCACAGTCCTTGAGCAACTCAAGTCATCTCCTCTACCTCAAGTTAAGCTTTTTTCTGGATGAATACATATTGCAGACTCTTGTGGTATGTGAATATAGCAACATGTGCTCCATATGAGTAGTGGTGCCAAATCTTGAGTGAAAACACCATCGCAGCCAATTCTAAGTCGTGAGTTGGATAGTTCCTCTCATTGTTCTTGAGTTTTCTAGAAGCATAGGCTATGACCTTACCTTTCTACATTAGAATGCATCCCAATCCCACTCTAGAAGTATCACATAGATCACAAAATCATCAGTCCCCTCAGGTAGAGTCAACACTGGTGTAGTCATTAATTTGGTTTTTAACTCTTCAAAACTCTTCTCACACTCATCGAACCACTGTAACTTAGCTTTCTTTTAAGTCATTTTAATCAGTGGTGAGGATATAGAAGACAATCCTTCAACAAATCTACAATAGTAACCAGCCAAACCTAGAAAACTTCTTATATCGGTTGGAGAGTGGGTCTAGGTTAGTTCTTAACTGCCTCAATCTTCTGTATATCCACTCGAATACCATTATCGGATATAACATGGCCTAAAAATGACAGTGATTTAGGATGGAACTCACATTTTGGAAATTTGGCATATAACTCCTTATCCTTAAGGGTCTAGAGAACAATCCGAAGGTGATCGGCATGCTCTTCTTCATTCTAAAGTACACTAAAATATCATTGATGAACACAATCACAAATATATCAAGGTACTATTTGAATATTCTATTCATCTAGTCCATGAAAGCGACATGAACATTGGTCAATCCGAAGAACATTCCCAAAAACTCAAAGTGACCATATCAGGTTCAAAGAGTCGTCTTTGGGATGTCACATTCTCTCACTTTCAATTGGTGATATCCTAATCTAAAGTATATCTTGGAGATAACAGTGGCACCCTGAAGTTGGTCAAATAACTCATCTATCCTTGGAAGGGGATATTTGTTCTTAATGGTCACCTTATTCAATTGACGATAATCAATGCACAGTTTGAGGGAACCATCTTTCTTTCGAATGAATAGGATGGAGTAACCCATAAAGAGACACTCTACCTAATAAATCTCTTATCCAAGAGATCATTGGAACAGACTCAAAAGGTGGAGACTCTACATCATCAACCTTAACTCGCACGAGATGATAGATACATCCTTTAGAAATTAATTTTCTGGTGAAAAACTACCCTTCCACTCTATAACAGGCTTATTCAAAAAATGGAAATTGATTGTTCCGGTTATACAATTGACAGAGGCATAACAGGCGTGAAGTAAGTCCATTCCAAAAAATACATTAAAGTCTATCATCCCTAACTCAACTAAGTTTGCCAAAGTATCTCTATAATAGATAGACACTGTGCAATCTCTATATACCCTTTCAGCTAGAATGGACTCACCAACAGAAGTAGAAACACTGAAGGGCTCAAGAAGACATTCAAGAAGGATCTCAAACTATCCACATATGGAGTTACAAATGCTAAAGTGGAACCTGGGTCAAGCAAGGCATACACATCATATGAAAAGACTCAATGCATACTCATGACAACATCTAGTGCAACTTTTTGATCTTGTTAATTTCCCATCACATATGGACGATTTGTACCCCTACCCATATTAGTTGTGGCAAAGCTCTGTGGTGCTGCTGAAGAATAAGCTTTATTACCTCCATCACCCTGCCTCCTTATTGGGTACTCATTCTGGAAGTAACCAGTTTGCCCACACCTATAGCAACTATTTGTTCCCTCATAGCACTCACCCAGATGGAGTTTACCACACTTGCCATATAGTGGTTTCCCTTGAACCTTGAGTCACACTAGCTTGGGATTGAGAACTCTAAGCTTCAAAATTCTGATAGCCCTGATACTTCTGATCATACCTATTACTCAAAGCTAGTGCACTTGTTGAAGATACCGCATAGTTTGAAGACTTCTTCTGAAAATAGGACTTGTCCCCCTTACCTTGCTTATGCTGGATAGGTTCACGCCCTACTGACTTAGCCTTTTTGCTCAAGTGCTCCTCCCTATCCCTCTTCTTTTCCTCTTCACGTTGTTGCACATACACCATAAGCCTAGAGATGTCCATGTCCAAATTCAGCAATGTCACTTTGCACTCTTTTTTCACATGTTTACCAAGTCAGATACGAACTTTCTCATTCTAGATCTCATGTTTGGGACAATCTTCAGAGCATACCTCGATAGTTGTATGAACTTAAGGCTATATTTTTTGACAATCATCCCCTCTGGCTTCAAGTTGACAAACTCTTCAACCTTCACTTCCCTCCACTCGTGTGAAAAGAAGTGATCAAGAAAGGCATTCTCAAAGTCATCTTAAATGGCGGGCTCAGCATCCTCACCATAGCTTTTCTCCCATTGATTGTACTAGACATTTGCTACATCCTTACATTAATACGAAGCAAGTTCAACTACCTCAATTTCTGTCGCATACATGGCTTTCAACTCCTTCCATATCTCATCAATGAAATTTTGGGGTTCTTTCTCAACCTTAGACCTTAAGAAGACAGGTGGGTTCATCCTAAGAAATTCTCTAAGCATCGTCGCAGCAGTTGGCTCTTGGGAGCTAGAACTAGTAGCTTGTGAACTCTGATTCCACTCTAGGCAGCTACCAGTTGGGTGAGCATAGTGATAGCTCCCCTGAAGTCAGCCTCTGTAGTAGGAGTAGGTAAAGTAGTAGGTGTCTGGGGAGCCCTAGTGACTTTAGCATGTCGACCCCGGCCTCTCATCTCCATCTGAGAAGGCACCCCTGATGGGAATTCTTAGAGTTGCAAGCTAAAGAATCTCTTTGGGTAGTGGTATACTTAGGAAGCATGATTTACAAATGCATAATGCATGAATTAGATGGATGCTTTAATAGAGTTAAACTCTATTGCACAAACTAAGAATACAAGAAAGTGTAACAATTCCTAATGTCCTATAGCCTTCTGCTTATAAAGTGTGGTGCATAACACACCCATAAACAAGACTTCACTAGACATGACTTCATAGACTCCATAGGACTCTTGAACTTTGTGCTCTAAAACCAAGCTTGTCATGCCTTGGAAGGGTACTCTTGGCATGGCTGACACTCAGAGACTGTTGCTAGCCCCCAAGCGAACCAGTCGGCCTCATCACATTCACTCAATCACATTCTAATAGCATAAGACATCAATGGTTGAGAAATACATAAATGGAAAGTAATGATAAAATGAAAAATCAAAGGCCAAAGAAAAAATAGTATTTTCATCAACTAAGTAGGACTAACATGAAAGAAACTAGTTAATAATAACATCTAATCACAACTCAGTAATCTTATAGGAAGCCTCTAAAACATCTGACTAAGTGGTGCCAATGACAGGCCCATGACTACTTCAAAATAAAATAAAAAGACTAAACCCAAAGATAGAAGGAAAAATATGATATCCTCTGAAAGTAGGAAAGGACTAACAAATCAATTGAATGCAAGTAGGTCCTCAATGGGGTGCCTGTTGATGACCACTAGTACATGTCTCTGTATCATAAAAAGATGCAGGTCCAAATGGACGTCAGTACATGGAATGAATGAGTACGTAAAATGGTAGAAAGAAACATGTAAAGGAAGAACAATATCGGCTCAAATAGATCAACTCAAGAAATAGGAAACTCAATCATTAAGGCAAGAGTCTAAAGTAAGAATACAATTTAGACAATGATTACTCATCTATCATCTATGTCCCATACATTCAAAGTACTATCAAAGCCTATTTTGGAGTTTCTCTAGCCGACAACGATCAGCTATGAGTCGGTGATAATACAACGAGGTGATGTCGTTGCCACATCCATCCAATACCTTGCTAGGGTATGGGATATCCCATCAGTGGATCCAAAATTAGTAACATCAAGTCCATGTTCTAGGACAACAGGAAACATCTGATTTTATGGTTCAATCCTCTCCTACATCTGCTATGTAGTTATTAAGTTCGAGTTGGCCTTGCTCTTACTCAATTCGGTGCTCAATACTCCTCTGAAGACTCAATATGCCTTAAGACATCAACCTTATGGTTAACTCATTCAGCTAGTCTCATTGGATATTTGTCAACTCAACTCATCACATCAACTATCAACTCTTTGGTTACATCATTTTAAGGTTTAGCTATTGACTCATAAGGACTCTATCATGTATCATCCTAACTCATAGCATCTAGAAAAACAAAGGTAGAGTTAAAGCATTTAGGGATTTCATAGACTCTTTAGGCACAAATTATACTCATGCATACTCATTTAAGTGAAATATGTGAAAATAACAAGAATTCATGCTAGGGTTAATGTAGTAAATTAAAATCATCTAATGCAAGTATTTAATTCATAAAACTAGTAATTCATGCAATTATGTAGAAATACATTAGAATTTAAGAAAAACCTTCAAGAAACATTCATGAGAGACTCAATGCACTAACAACTCTATCAATTCGGGTTATGGGGCACATGGAAGAACAAAATCAATGTTTTGGTTAGTGTCACATACCTGGAAGTTTTGAATATTGAAACAGCTTGGAAGAATTCTCAAGCTTTTACTTCAAACCCTAGCCCGTTTTCCTTTGAACCATTCCTCTATGTTTGAGAAAGTGTTTTAGCGTAAAAATGTTGAACTGACATGTTTAGGGATTTATTTAGGTGTAAAAACATTAGGTTTAGGCTTTGAAAGGGTGTAAAAAGACCAAAATAACCTTTCTTAAAAAGTTGTCAAAAGTCATCTACGGGCCCATCTATGACCCGTAGGGACCATTCCACAAGCTTTTGGGAAAATTTTGGGGTCTCTGAATCAATTCTACATGCCCAATCTACAGCCCGCAGAAGTTTCTATGACCTGTAGATTGGTCCATAGAGTCTGGGACAAAATGTGATTTTTAGGGCTTTTTTCACTAGTTAGTAGACGGACCATACTTTTTTCCATAGCCCGTGTCACACCCCTATTTTTCCCCACCAGAGTTTTGCAAAATAGAGTTTTTTCCAATTAAAGTAGCATTTTGAAAAAAGGATTATTTTGTTTATTCAGAGTCACCAATTGGAATTACGTTTTAGTGTTCCAAGTCACCTTATATAAATTTCTAATTAAAAGGAGGTTGACTCTTTATTTTATTGGTCTGCGAAAATAAAGATCAGGTAAGGAATTCTGTTGACCGAGAGGAAGGTGTTAGGCACCCCTTTTCACGATCCAAACTAGGGCCTAGATGTGACACGGTGCATGGGGAACCCGAAGGAACCCCAAGCAAGCCTCTTAACATATCATTACACATCTTTGGTCGCGAAAGCAATTAAACACAATAAAAGAATAAAAATAAGGGTATAGGGACTAAGGGAAACCTTCATTTCATAAAAACATCAAGAGAGTTAAAGAAAGTCAAGCTAATAGCGTCATTACATACTTTTCCAACAACACCTATAAACATAGAATTTAGCAGGGGCTAAGACAAGCGACTGGGATCTCCCTCATACTAATGACAATAGGTAATCCAACTATACAAGATGTAGTCTAAACATAAGCATGAGAGAAGATAGATATTGTCCTTGTACGTGAGGACACCAAAAGCTAACTTGAAAAATCCATCTAGCCATGAGGAGGAGAATCAAATAGGAGCTCCGGTTCCTACATGGTAATATCATGTAGGCATAGAGTATGCGTAGTACATTTGAATGTACTAAGTATGTAGGATGCAATGCAACAATAAATAGGAAACAAAGGCAAAATGCATAATAATATTCAACAGATAGCATAATAACAATATGGCATGTATGAATGATGTTTGAAGTAAAACATGCTTATATAGAATATAATACATGTGCAAGAAGAGACCACTATCATATTGGTGGTGATTGAGGTACCAACCTCATCAATTGGTTGGTTGATCGTCGCACCCTACCACCCTTGGTGACCGAGCTACAAACCCCCTGACATGGTTGGTGGATCATCGTACCCTACCACCCTTGGTGACCGAGGTACAAACCCCCCCCCACCACCACATGGTTATCAAGGTACAAACCCCTCGACATGGTTACCAGCGCGTAACCCCCGAGTAGGGCATGGTCACATTCCAACACTATACAGGATAAAACCATATACATACATTCATTTCATCATCATATTGTCATTCAACTCATAAGTCGTGCATTGGGCCTTCAATTCCTCAAGATAACCATAACCGGACATTTTATCAAACACTTGGCGCGTGTGTAGTGCTAGTGTAAAACCATACAATTTAGGGATGAAATCATGCAAGTAAATCCAACGTAAAACCATCAATCAATACTTGGTAACACCCTCAAACAATATACATCAAAACCCTTCATCAAATCTCACCATAGATCTTAGATTCATAGCTTAAAACATACTAAAACAATCACAATTTCATGAAACTCCAACATAGTTCATCATCATATTCATAATAGGAATCCCATTTGTAAAATCAACTTAGAAACATGTATTTTAGGTAAAAAGGAAGATTAGGTACCATGGGTGGAAGGACCCAACGGTTGAAACCCACGTACCTTGACTTTGGAGAGTTTGTTGAAGAAGATTTGAAATAGAGACTTGAAGCTTGAATGAAATCCTTAGATCCGTAAAGAGACTGGGACACTTGAATGTTGAGGAGGTCTTGGGGTTTGACTTGGTTTCATTAATTCCAATAATACTTCTTGAAAACCTTGAGAATGGATGGAGAATTTGATGAAATTGAGAGATTTTTGGTTGGTTTTTAGGGCTCAAAACGGCTTGACAATGAGGAATTTTTGTGTACATAGGTATAGGGTTATTACCCAATTTCCCTAGAGTAAAAAGAACAATTTATGAAAATTTTTGACAGAGTCCTCATCGCGGACCTATCACAGATAGCTACTGTTTTTGCAAAGTTTCACCAAAATTATTTTTCTTGGCACGGACAAAGTATACCATCTAGGTACTCATTTTTCCATGCAATTTTGCCCTCTGAAGAAGAATATGAGGTCAGATTTATGAAATTTTGGATGGATTTTCAGATATTGAAAAAAAACGCATCATAGAGTTTTTTCGAGCTACGTGGAGGGGTGTTTACATATCTTCGATTTGAGATATAAAGGAATTACGATTATGGGGGAATTCCTAGGCAAATGTGAGGGAATTTCACCCCTCGAGTTCCGTGGTTCTAGCACAGTCGCTTTTATCAATTTATACTTGTCTTAAATTATTTTTGGGATAAATTGTGCCAATGGACCTTAATTTGTTCATTTTTGGTAAAAGTTATTGATTTTATAAGTCTCAACTTAGATGTGTCACTGCATTCTTCATCTAGATGGTAGAGGAATGATTGCCTTCTCTATATCTTAATAATTTTTTGTAAGCAAATTTTAATTTGGGTTAAAGAAAGAAAAATTACTAGACTCATTTAGTCATGATGCGTCACCGCATCCTTGATTTTTTTTTAAAGGATAAAATAATTTTTTATATATATTCAAAGAAGCTAGCAACTAATTACACAAAAAACTAAAACTAAAACAACCTACAACAACACTACTATATATTTGGACCAAACCTTTCAACCCCTTTAACTGGTAACCCATGTTTATATATACATATATATATAATACTAGATTAGTATGGCCCAACGTAAAATCTTAGTAGAAATTTAAAATTACGCAATATAAGTGATCTAATCATTGAACATAATTTAGCTGCCAAAATATTCATATATACATGAATGTCATACTATTGGATGCTGAAATGAGATAGTTAAAGAGTACTAATCACATCAATATATTATTTACAAAGTAGGCCAAAATAGATGCAGTAATAGATGCATTTTTCATGCTGTGATTAATTTCTCCTACACCTTTTTTAATCAGAAGCACCTGTTACATCTAAATTAAAAATGAAATGCCAGTAACATAATAATTTTAGAAAGTCAAACTTCAAAATAATGTAAAAATTACAAAGGTTATAACCAAGTAAAAAAACATAAAAGTCCATAGAAAATTAAGATAACAACATATTACTTTTATATTACCTTATATACATTGAAAGAACATATAAGTATAAGAAAACAAAGATAGTAATTAGTTAAACTAACCTAACATCACAACAAGTAACATGTTCAATTTGCACAAAAGATCCAAAAAAAATAACTCATCCAATAGTAGCATCAAAACACCGCAAAACTCTATATCAATTGATAGTAGCAAAAGAGTGCAAAATGATATCCAATACCAGCAACAAAAATGATTTTTTTCAAAAGATCATGTGCTTTGTAAAATTTTTAAAACAATAAGTGAACTTATCAGAGAATATTCAGAAAAATATAAGAAGTATAGGTGCTTCAGATGAGGACATCAGAATAAATTAGAATTCTAACATATTTCCGAAGCGTTTTACTAACAAAGGAAAAGCTAAATGGTGAAATGTCAAAATAATTAAAGAAAAGAGTTAACAATTTGAAACTTCAGCATTATAGAACCGAAGATATTGCAAGAAGTAGCTGGCTATTTGACAGTCCAAAACCAGTGAGCACAAGTATCTACAACATAAAGGCTAGTTTTCCTGTGAAAATCCTAAAGGAGTAGGCACTTGGAAACAAATCACCAACCAAAAATAACAGGGGCATAAAAGTAAAAAAAATATAGCATTAACAATCTGAAATCTTTTACTGAATAGAAAGGAAAGGTTTTAACTAGAGTTGAACTTTTTGCCCGCATCAGCAGCAAACAGGTTTCCCACGACAAAAGGCAAATCTAAAGAAACTTTTCCCTATAAATTTACCCCTAATGCAAACCATTGAAATTGTGGAGCTTAAATATTTCTCTGTTTAGTAAAGTTCTCATTTTATCCTACCATTAGTGGATTCCATGTTAAGTCTTATACTCTGACACTTCTAGCTTTCTCCATCTGGTCACTCGGCTATCCCACCTTATAGACGCCTTCCAAACAGCTCAAAGTTACAATTAGCTCAGTGTGAGCCAAGTCAACTGAACATGATGGCCGTTTCCTGATCCACAATAGATCAAAAATTGAATAGACTATCAATCTCAAACACAGGATAAAGCAACACCAAAAAGATCAAGGTTCTTCTCCAGTAATAGACAACACGGGTAATAGTATTTCCATACACAGAGCAAAATGCCCTAAAAGAAGTTGTTTTCAACAACCAAATTAGCACAAATGGTTTCACATACACCCACCCCACAATAAACTGAAAGACATTTTCAATAACCAATTAGCATAAACGGATATACATGACTACCATATAAAGAAGCACCCTCAAAAGAAATGAAACCATTATCTGACTTTAGGTAGTTTTCCCTATCATTACAGAATAACTCCAATAACAATAGCATACCTAGTGTAATCCCACAAGTGGCATCTAGGGAGAATGGTGTATATGTTTTCCTTGACTAACTCTCATGAGACCCAAATTCAAGATCTACCCAAAACCATGCCCGTCTTAGTTTCCCTCTTTAGCACACACTTCTGACTTTGTTGAAATACCATATTTAGTAGAAAGAGAGAAAAGAGGGAAGGTTGATTAATATTACTTTCATCATCCTAATTAATATGATAGAAAAACAGTTCAAGGATCCTATTTTACGACGACTTAAAGACAAAGTGAGTCTTGGTACGATAAAGGGCTTTGACCTTACAGCAAATGGAGTACTTTATTGTCAAAATTGATTATGTGTGCCTGATACTAATGGACTAAGAAGGAGGATAATGGATGAAGCCCATCATTCTAGATATTTCATCCATCCAGGATCAACTAAGATGTATCATGACCTGAAGGGAATGTTTTGGTTGGGAGGCATGAAAAAGGACATTGTAGAATTTGTGGCTCAATGTCCAAATTGCCAACAAGTTAAAGTAGAGCACCAAAAGCCGGGAGGTTTTATGCAGTGTATAGAGCTACCAACATGGATGTGGGATACGATCAATATGGATTTTGTTACTGGGTTGCCTCATTCTTTTAAGAAGTTTGACTCCATATAGATAATAATCGATAGACTCACAAACTCAGTACACTTCCTGCCAGTTAAGAGTGATTATATGGCTGCAGAATATGCAAAGTTGTACCTTAAGGAGATAATAAGCCTACATAGGGTACCAATCTCCATTATATTTGATCGAAGAGTTCAATTCACTGCAAAGTTTTGGAAGTCCTTCCAAAGGATTTTAGGGACACAAGTGAATTTGAGTACAGCTTTCCACCCTCAGACAGATGGTCAAGCAGAACGCACTATTCAAAAACTTGAAGATACGTTACAAGCTTGGCATTATACTTTAAAGGTAGTTAGGTGGACCATTTGCCACTTATGAATTTGCCTATAATATTAGTTATCATTCGAGTATCAAGATGGAACCTTTTGAACATTTGTATGGAAGGAAATGTAGGTCGCCAATTGGATGGTTTGAAGTGGGTAAAACCACCTTGCTTGGGCCAGACCTTGTACAACAATCCACGAAAAAAGTTAGGGTAATACAACAGTGTTTATAAATAGCCCAAAGTCGTCATAAATTATATGCAAATGCTAGAAAGAGAGGACTGGAATTTTCAGTAAAGGATTGTGTATTTTTAAAGGTGTCTCCAATGAAAGGGGTTATGGGATTTGGTAAGAAAGGAAAATTATGCCCACGTTACATAGGGCCATATAAATTATTAAGAGGTTCGGGCAGTTGCATACGAACTAGAGCTACCCCAAGAGCTTTCAATAGTTCATCCAGTTTTTCATGTTTCAATGATTTGAAAATGCATTGGTGACCCATCCCGTATCACTCCTATGGAAGATATGCAGGTTACAGAATATCTTACCTATGGAGAGGTACCTACTGCTCTTCTAGATTGTTAAGTTAAGAAGCTAAGAATAAAGAAATAGCTTCAGTAAAATTACTTTGGAGGAACCAGCAGGTAGAAGAGATAACATGGGAGGAAGAGGAAGTGATGAAATCAAAATACCCTTACTTATTTGAAGCTAAATAAGAAATCCAATAGGTGCCATAACAGGTACATGTATCTGAATGTTCATTGTATTGCCAAAAGTTTGTTTAAGTAAAGGTTTAAACTTGGTTAAGCTATCTAATTGTGTTAACATTCGACAACGAATGTTCCTAGGGGGAAGGATGTAACACCCCTCATCTCACGTGTACAAGTTTTATGCAAATGAAACATGATTTGGCTTGGTCAAATTAGTGCCAATTTTAAAAATGCTTGAATCTCAAATTAGAGAGCGATGTGTACATCTAACGTTCAGGACGAGTGAGTGTATATAAGCTTTAAGTCAAATTGAGGAGATCGCAGCCTTAAACTAAGTGAGAGAAGTGAGGTGCTTGTAGGACTTAGGAAGCTAGTAGATGAGTCACCTGCTTGCTTAGCTTAAATTTGCTAGCTAGAAGGAAACGAGGCTCGACACCGAATCTGGCCAAGTCCGATAATGAATAACATTCGTGTTAAGGGTGTAACTTTAGCCCACATTTTAGCATCATAAACGGACAATATTTATAGCCCAAGATGAATAATAAAAGGGCCCAAGTACATCACAACCCACTTGACTAATTGGGCCCAAACAAAGTGAAGAGTAATTAGGAAAATGGGCAGCCAAATTTGCAACCAATTTAGGCCCAAGTGAAAAGGCCAAGCTGTTGCATCACCAACTTGATAAAATAAGGATAAAAATCCAAGAGAAAGTCAAGCAAAATTATCTATTTAAAAGGGCTTATAAGCAGCACCTTTAAGTCATAGTAAAGTTGGAAAAAATTCAGCTTTCACAAAGCTTTCTCTCTACACCTTCTTAACTTTGCAAAGCAACCACAAGGAGACTTTTAAAGGTTCTTCAAGAAGCCCTACACCTTGAGGGTAAAGGTAATTAAGAATATATATGTGTTTATTATGGTTTTTTAATGAAAAACAAGAGACTAGGCTGGTTATGTTTATGCTGAAATTTTTGGACAACATGTGTTCCAATGGTTGTTGTATACTTTTCTGGTTTAATTGGAAACTTTTCTCTTCTAGGTTGGTTGTATTATGAAGTTAATAAGGTTCAGTTCTATAATATTGTATCAAGGTCGTTGCACTATTTGTTCTACGTAAATAATCGAGTGTTAGTGTGTTATCCTAAGTGTGGTGCTTGTAGAGATCGCGGGTTGATTAATTGAGGACTATTACCTCACGTCCCCCACCTATTTTGGGAACTATTTTAGGACTATTTAGGACTATGTTTTATGCATAAATATGGTAGGAATAGATTTATTGAAGTTGATACAGGTTTGGAATGATTAACGTCAAAATGTAGTGAATAGATGCAATGTTATGCTACTTACTTGTATGTTGTGTATAATTATTATGTGTTGTGCTTTGTGGGATGTTGTGAGACTGTTATGGCACTAAAATAGGCAGCACATGATAGATATATGAGAATGTGTTTATTAGCTGCTGATACTAGCTTTATCACCTAATATATTGTAGATAAGTATTTGGAGGAAAAAGGGGTTACTTCGAGGTAATAACGAGGTCATACAACGACGTATGTAAGGCTACTCAATTTTGTATTACTTGGCATGAAATCTAGATTCTTCGTCGGCACATAAAGGCACTTACCAATTCTGACACAACTACTAACCGTGTCTCCACTCTTTAATATATTCATATGCTCCCATACATAGTCACCTTCAAATCTGCATACACACGTGGATACCAAGTTACATGGGTTCTTCTTGCTAAATAAAGTTCATGAGTTGTTTCATCTCATATGCATTTTATTATTTATGTAACATACTCTTTTCTCTATCACATTATCTTGTATAATTATTTACATGTCACATGCTACATATAGTCCTACAACTCAACTATTAGGACCACCAAAAGAATCATCTCAAAAGTAATTGAAACATAAAGTAAAGTATATTGCTTATTGATGGGTGGTAACCCGAAGGGTGGAAGAGTCACCTAGCCAGGGTCAATCCCATTATGGGAGGTAGTCCTAGGGGTGAAAGGAAAAGCCTAGCAGGGGCTGATCTCGATATAAATTTACCACTGATCAACTGGTCATTTATATTACATGTTGTGCACAAATTATGCAGTAAAGGTAAAGTAATAAAAAGAACATAAAGTACATGATCCACAGTATAACTAAAGATTGTCTTTTATGCATAGTTTCATTTGAGTTGTTACTTTATATACAGTATTTCCTGCATTACATATTCAGTACATTATCTTGTATTGACATCCTTTACGAGGGACCTGTATTTCATGCTGCAGGTATAGTTGTTATTAGCTCTCCCCAGTAGGAGTATAAATTTGATTTATTAGTGCAATGTTATTAGTTTTACCTGGCTGCAGTGATGATGTTGCTGAAATTATGTCTGGACTTATGATAATCCATGATTAGTTAATAGCAATTTCTGAGCATCTCTGTGGCTAAGAATTTTCTTTGTTTGGTTAAATGTGCACAAGTTATGCATTTGATTTAATCAATTGTCTTGATTATATCCAACTACTGCTACCAAGCTCCAAGTTGTTTCGGAACTTTGTGTGTCTAGAGCTTAGATTTTTTTACTTTATAGTTGGCCGACGTTGGGCCTGTTCTGACCCTTATCAGATACTTTTCCTTATCTAGAGGCTTTGTAGACTATGTCAATTAAAGTGTGGGCATGTCTCGTACTTTAGACAACATGGCCCCAACGACCTAGTCATATGCATTTCCTTTTGGCTTGTCATTACTGTTTACTTTCTTAAAAGCAGGTTGAATGTAGAAATCCCTTATCATATGTATAAAAAGCGCATGGATATAGGTTGGTTCTCCCGAGCCTTATCGGCAACAGGTGCCAGTCTGCCTTAACAGGACTTTGGCGTGACACCAATAATAAAACAGAGAAGCAAAAGGACCAGAAAAGAAAAACATCCCACTGTAATTGATAAGAGGACTAAGAGGTTGCGGAGATACATGATGTTCAAAAGCATAAGAGCCCACATGAAAGTGATAATGACACCCCCGATAATTCATCTACAAAGGACCAGGAAGGCTACAAAAGATAATGTTGACATACTGCCAATGAAACATAAAATCAAAGTGGAAAAGAATTAATACACAGTTGCTTTACAACTCCTTTATGTTTAACTAGCAATCTTTATGATCTTACTAATATGATATTTATTAGCTACTATTTGCATCGACCAACTTGACCAAACCTACCTTTTATTATTAACTTGCTTTCTAATACATACAGTTATGCAACTCCACAGCCCTAACACCATTACACGACTTCAAATTTCAGGATTACAAGATGCTGACTCACCTATGCAAACATAATAGACGCAGCACCTATCCATACTACTCTTCAATTGTATGTTCACCATACTTATTTTTTACTTGCACGTTATTAATCAACTCTTTTCGGGATCCTAATAATGAAACACTAAAATCTTTGGTATTTGAAATCTTCAAATCATCACTCTGTCCATGTTAAGTATTGACACTAAACTATATTTTCCCCTGAGTTTCAGCTAAATGATTCTACTGGAATAGTTGTGGCTAATGATGGCAAGAATGCATTCTTGGAGTCGAAGAGGAAGAAAGATCATACATGTGTCATCTTCAAAATCGATGAAGAGAAAAAGGAAGTGGTTGTAGGTAAAATGTTGTTAGTAATTGGACATTGAAACAATTACTCCCTGAAAATGCTTAAAAAATGTTATGGGTGTTTCGTTGTTTTGCTCTGCAGATTTCAGAAATGGAGATTAGCATAGAAGTTGGTGGTGCATCTCTCTCTTCACCTTTGAATATTCTGTTTGATAGGGTTGCTCCTGAGGGTGATCTGCTCAACTAGTTCAGAAGCATAAGAATGATGTTGGGATCTTAAAGAAACTGAGAATGATTTTGGCTGGTTTTCAACCTATGCTAACTCATGCAGAGAATAAGCATCCATCAAATCTATTTATTAGAGTGTCGCTTAATGAGCTTTGACATGTTGTTGACTCTGCTGAAAACTTAACGGAAGAAGTCAATTATGAATCTTTGAGGCTTCAAGTGAAAGAGTAGAATCAAAATCTTGCACAAACAACCACCAACCAGCAAATAAGTGTCGATTGTTGTATTAATATAAAGGAGAAGTTGGAAGATAGGCAAGGGAGGATTTCCCAAGACCTCTTTCGGTGAACATAGCTTATTTGATTGTACATAAATCAGTATTCTGAGACAAAGTACATCCTTACTCCTTTGGCATTGATTCCAATAAGTCAAGTGAGTGAACAACAAAAGGAGAACCACATGCCACAAGAAAGAGGCAAGTGACGAAAAACTAACCCAAAGATATATAAACAATCCTTCCAGGTTGCACTCTTTTATTTTATTTTGTAGTTTGCAGTCTTTGTTTTGTTTTGCACACATGAAGATTACTCTCATATCTAACTCTTCACCCATTCCAATCACTCAAATTGCTTTCTTCCTATAATGTTCACTTACTCTCTTTTCCTTATTTAAGTTTGTGTTCCCATAAATTAGATCGTTACTATTCGACTATATTGATAATATAACTTACAATGAAACACACGTGTTGGACACACAAGTACCCAACAGTTGTCCTTCGATTTTGGGTACTATATGATGTTTCTTATACTTTGATTATTATATTATTTGGCTCAAGTTATTATTCATGCTTTGTGATGCATTCATTTCTGTGTATTCTCTTTTGGACTTCTTTGGACTTCTTTCCTTGAACCTATGATCTATAGGGAACAACCCCTCTACCTCTTAGCTAGGGTAAGGTCTATGTACACTCCACCCTTCCCAAAGCTCATGTTGTGGGGCTACACCAGGAATGTTTTTGTTACCGAACAAACAAGGGAATTTTTCCACATCCACTTTTACGGTGAACTTAATTCCTACCATTATCGTCTTGTAAGGATGACATAAAAGCGCCCACACTCGGGTTTCAAATAATTATTTCTTTTTGACAAACATCCTATTTTAACTGTTCAGATATTTTTATTTGAAGGTATGTTTATCATAATTACATATATTAATGATGTTTTTACTATTTTTAGCAACTTTTATAGGCCAAGGTAGCATTGGTTCTTTACTTTCTTGTACAGTACTTTCATCTATACGTGTTCAGATATGTGATATCCTATCTCAATATTTGACTGATATATTTAACTTCACTTTTGGGTAGGAGGAGGAGGCCCAATCATGGCCAACTTATTGCCTTTGAAGGGCCTAATTGACAAAGATACATTTTACTTTGCCTTAAAGCTACACTTATTACGCTTATCCAACCTTTCAGAAATAGGAATAAATTTCCATAGAAAATATGAGTTTGGTGGTGTTGGTATCTCAATTGTTTTTCCAATTGTTTATAGTAAGCTTGTGTTGGTAATGGAGAGAAGATGTATCGTGATGATAGTCAAGCACAAAATAGTACAAATGGAGGTTGTGATGTACTGGAAATTAGGGATTGTAGTAATATTTTTCCATAGCAAAGCA
Organism: Solanum ossicruentum; assembly: GCA_025774065.1. Taxonomy (NCBI): domain Eukaryota; kingdom Viridiplantae; phylum Streptophyta; class Magnoliopsida; order Solanales; family Solanaceae; genus Solanum; species Solanum ossicruentum. The sequence continues at coordinate 1,600 of JAOTQR010139134.1, read as the reverse complement.
TCAGTTTGAGTTGCTGGATTTGTCACCGCGTCTGTTATTGAAGGGCCTCAGTTTCAGCCCCAGTAACTAAAATAGAATTGGTATCCTGAGACAAAGTACATCCCTATTCCTTTCGGATTGATTCCAATAAGTCAAGCGACTGAAGAGAAAAAGGAGAATTTGATTTTGTAGTTTCTAGTCTTTGTTTTGTTTGGTACACATTTTCAATCACTCGAATTGCTTTCTTCCCTTAATAACCTTATTGCCTTACTACGATGTATGTTTATGTTCCTGTATTGTTATTAAGCAATTTAGTTTAAAAAAATGTTCTCAAGTCAATAACATAATCAGAGCTTTAGCCATTAGCCTGAGTTTTACTTGAAGCAATTTACTTTAACTTTTGATCATGACTTAAATTTGTCGAGTTGTTCATATCTATGGTTTCAATAAATTGAATCGTTACTGTTCTACTATATCTATAATCTAACTTACAATGAGATACACGTGCAACACACTAGACCAAGACTAGTATCTAAAGTGTGTAAAGTGACATTTATACCCTCCATGGAATTATTTTTAAAAAAAGGGTACAGGTCTTTTTGTAATTCCAGAAAAAGCTAAAGAATAGATAGTATCAGGATTTTGAACTACTTTTACAAATAATAACACTTCAAGCAAGATGCAGATTGGCTCTGTTTTAATAATTTATGTAGAAAATAGTTGGTGAAACTCGCAAAAATAGCGGGCCCCACAGGTAGGCACTAGTAGTTCCGCTTATGAGTCCGATGCATCATTCACTGAAGATACTTTAAAAATCTGAAAAATATTACCAACCATAGGAACTGGATAAGTCTATCCTGGGTTCTGCACGGACAATTTGCCATTGCCCTAACTAAAATAAATGCAGAGTACTCATTTTTAAGCAGTTTAGGAGCAAAAATTGGAAAGTAAGAGAAACTATTACCGTAGATAATGAAGAACAAGAAGAAATTTTTGGTAGAAAATGATGAATTTGGGATCCGATGGAATAACCCAAGTGTTGAAAAGGAGGTTATCACCATTTTAGTAGAAATTTCTAGGGAAGGGATCACCGGCGGCGGCGCAGAGGAAGTCGAAGAACAGAACAGTTTCATCTCCGCTGAAAGTCGAAATTGCGATCAAATTTTGGACCTGAGAAATTGAAAGATGAGATACAAAGGCAAAACTATCTTGATATAGTTTTTTTCTGCCTCAAGAGAATAATGTACTAGAAGAATAGCTTTTTGGGTAAAATATCAACAGAATAAAATGACCATTATACCCTTGGCATATTGCTATATTTATCATTATGCTAGTGGTTGTCCAACCCTTTGACTTTTTCATATAATACAAATATATCTTCTGCATTAAAAAAAACACTATTATATATTTAAAATCAGTACAACATAGGCCAAATCTAATTGATCATTGTTTTTTGTTTCTAGTTGTTGAAATTCTAAAATTGAATTGTTCTATATTGATTAGCTAAAATTACATTGAGGCAAAGGTAAAGTAAGGTTGCAATGTAAGATAGCATGATAGTATGTTTAACTTTGTGACAGAATTTGTCAACACGATCATAAATAGGCATGCATCCTGAATG
>JAOTQR010139123.1:0-20858 GCA_025774065.1 Solanum ossicruentum | reverse complement strand
ATTCATTTCATCAGCATATAATCATTCAACTTATAAGACATGCATTGGGCCTTCAATTCCTCAAGAAAATCATAACAGGATATTTTATCAAACACTTGGGGTGTGTGTAGTGCTAGTGTAAAACTATGCAATTTATGAATGAAATCATGCAAGTAAATCCAATGTAAGACCATAAATTAATTCTTGGTAGCACCCTCAAGCAATATACACTAAAACCCTTAATCAAGTCCAACAATAGGTCATAGACTCATAACTTAAAACATAGTGAAATAGTCACAATTTCATGAAGCTTTAACATATTTCATAGTCAAGTTCATACTAGAAAACTCATATGTAAAATCAACTTAGAAATATGTATTTTTGGTAAAAAAGAAGCTTGGTCACCATGGGTGAAAAAACCCAATGGTTGAAACCCACATACCTTGAATTTGGAGAGTTTCTTGAAGAAGATTTGAAATGGAGACTTGAAGCTGGAATGAAATCCTTAGTCCAAATTTTTTTTGGGACTCTTGAATCTTGAGGAGGACTTGGGGCTTGACATGGTTTCCTTGAAATCCAAAAAGACTTCTTGAAAACCTTGAGAATGGATAAAGAATTTGACGAATATTAGAGAGGATTTCGAGTGGTTTTAGGTTAGTTTTTTAGGGCTCAAAATGGCTTGAAAATGAGGGATTTTCATGTATATAGGTATAGGGTTATTACCCTATTACCCTAGAGTAAAAGGAACAATTTTCAGAAAATATTTGAACAAGTCCATGTTAGTTCCGCATCGTGGAACCGTTGCGGACAGGTATTGCTTTTGCGAAGTTTCACCAAGAATTATTTTTCTTGGCACGGACAAAGTATACCTTGTAAGTACTCATTTTTCCACACAATGTTACCCTCTAAACAAGAATATGAAGCCAGATTTGTGAAATTCTACACAGATTTTGTGATATTGAAAAAAAAATACATCATAGGGTCTTTTCGAGCTATGTAGAAGGGTGTTTAAATATCCCCTATTTGATATATAAGGGAATTACAGTTATGGGGTCATTCCTAGGCAATTTTGGGGCGTTTCACCAATACCCATAAAGTATTGTGAACCTCTGCATTTGATACACCACCATCCTGAGGAGTCGAGACATGTTCTGAAATGTAACAGTTAGCAATTAGTAATCAGCCCTAGGAAGCCTAACTCTACCGCACGACATAGATCATGAAGAAGTAAAACATTTCCTAAAATGCCTCATAGCCTCTTACTCATAGTTGTGGTGCAGTTCACAACCATGATAAGAGTATAATCGACGTGGTGTGTTGGATGCCGAGGAGCACTAACCTTGTTCTATGATACCATCTTTGTCACAACCCGGACCTAGGGTATAGAAGTGATATGGAGAATGTGGAACCCAAAGGGATCCTAAACAAGCCTCTTAGCATATTATGCATATATCCTTGGTTGCGGAAGCAATTAAACAACAATCAAAAGAGCATAAAATGGGGATAAGGGACTAAGGGGAAAGTCTTGCATAACACAAATATTCAAGAGTCAAGAGAAGTCATATATCAAAGCATAATTACATTACTTGTCCAATAATACCTCTAAGCTTAGAATGGAGTAGGGGCCGAGAAACTTTCCGGGCTCACCTTTATATTGTCATATACCAACATAATGAAGTCTTAGAAATAGCAAGACGAAGTAAATAGTATCCTCGAACTTAAGGACTCACCAAGCTCATCTTCAAGATTTCAAACTAGCCACGTGGCGGAGGATAATCAAATGGAGCTCCGGTCTCTACATGGTAATATCATGTAGGCATAGAATATGCATTTGTATGTTTGAATGTACTAAGTATGTAGACTTAATTCAATAAGAGATAGGCAACTTAATCGAAATGCATAATTAGGCAATGAATGAGCATATAGCAACATGAGATGCATGAGTAATGCTTGAAGTAAAACATGCTTATATAGAACCTAATACATGTGTAGGAAGAGAACATCATCATAGACCAAGCAAACTTAGCACTTGGAATCCAAGGTAGACCACCCGTTGGAAGTGATTGAGTAATCGACCCCTCGGTTTGTTGATGGTTGTCACACCCTACCATGCATGGTGATTAAAATATCAACCCCTCAATTTGGTTGATGGTTATCACACCCTACCATCCATGGTGATTGAGGTATCAACCTCTCAATTTTGTTGATGGTTGCCACACCCTACCATCATGGTGATTGAGGCATAACACCTCTTCAATAAAGTCATTCAAATCATAGGTCATGCAATGGATCATCAATAGCTCAAGAATCTAACATCAAAAATTTTATCAAACACTTGGTGGGTGTGTCATGCTAGTATAAAACCATGCAATTCAAGAGTGAAATCATATGATAAAAATCAATGTAAAACCACCTACCAACACCAGGTAATACCCTCTTGCAAGATACATTAAAATCCCTCATCAAATCACATAATAGATCCTCGCTTCATGGCTTAAAACATGCATAGTTCAACAACTTTTCATAAAACCCCAAAACAGTTTATACTCAAAATTCATAATGAGATATACCCATAGATAAATCAACTTGGAAACATGTAATTTATATAAAAAGACAATTTGGGCACCATGGACGAAAGGATCCAATGGTTAAAATCCACATACCTTAGACCTTGAATTTCTTGAAATTGGATGGAGAAAGACTTGAAGCTTGGAAGTGAGTCTTGGAATCCGAAACCGTCTCTTGAGTTCCATTGAATTCCTACCGGGGTTTTGGTGAAGGCTCTTGAGAGAATTTGAGAGTGTATTAAAGTTGAGGGGAAATACTTTGATCCTTTTGAATAGAGTTTCGGTCTTTTGGGGAGTTTAAGATAGCATTGGAAGTCCCTAAAGGTCATTATAATCGGTTAAATTTATGAAAATGCCATTAGTGAAATGGTGGAAAAATTGATAAAGTGTCACCTCATTGACTAGTTCACGGGCTGTGTGAAGTCACACGATCTGTCTACTGTTCTGTCAAACCATATTTAGAAAATTTCACAAAAGTTATGAGAGAGTTTACACTTAGAAAAATTTTCACTTCTGAAACATCACTGAGGGCCTCACGGCCCCTGTAACACCACATGGCTCTTGTGGCCTATCGTGGCACATGCCTTTGACACAAAGTGGCCATTTTAGGCCCTAGCTCAGTCATATGGCTCAAGGGATGCCACACGGCTCGTGTGGCATCATTGCATGAGAGGGTTCTATGAAAACAAGCATAAATCCTTCATTCGAACTCGGAATGAGGTGAAACCAAGTGCATTGGAAAGCTAACTCAAAGCGCTTTCATTTGGTATATTTTTCTTGCGTTGATGCTTCCAAAGAGGCTCCGTCTCCACCAATTGGGTCACCCAGTTTCCTGTTTGCTAAAAGTTATGCTCCTTTAAAGTTGACCCTTGCATAAACCAACACCCAAAAGTGAAACAACCCCAAAAGTGCCCGAAAATGTGCCTTGGAAGTGTCCAAAATCGTAATTTTCATATATCTTATAATTCATGCATGATATCAAAATTTTAACTTCATATTCTTGTTCAGGGGATCAAACTGAGTGGAAAATAGGTCTAACCCAAATTTAATAGAAATAGTATCAAAATTTTGGAAATGACAAAATGCGATTTCCAGAGAGGTTTTTGCGCCCCTGGCGTGACGTGCCTAGGGCGCGCCTCGGTGTATTTTTTTGTCTAGTTTTGACTTCGGTCCAAGACTTCTAAGTCTTGGGCCTAAGTGTTCCCAAGTGTGAAAATACCTATACTTAACCATTTTTCACCCTCATATCATTCTAAATATTTCCCAATATTCATGTAAATACTTGGCTAATATCTTAATCCTAAACTCAAGACTCAAAACTCATCCGGATCTAAGGATTTCCTGTCAAGCTTCAAGTCTCCATTTCCAATCTTTATGAAGTTCATCTCCAAAGTAAAGATATATGAGTTTCTTTCATAGGTTCCTTTCACCCATGATACCTAAGCTTCCTTTTACTCGATTTTACTTGATTTAAAGTTGATTTACTCATGGGTGTTATTTATTATGAAATTCACTGCATACTATGAAATTCACTGCATACTATGTTCGGTTTATGATATTGTGACTTTTTTACTATGTTTTGGGTTATGAATCTAAGATCTAATATGAGATTTGATGAAGAGTTTTGATGTATATTGCTTGAGGCTGTTAACAAGTATCTATTAATGGTTTTACATTGAATTTTCTACCATGATAACACTCTTGAACCGTAGGACTTTACACTAGCACTGCACACCCTCTAAGTGTTTGATAAAATGTCTAGTTATTGTTTCTTGAGGAATTTAAGGTCCAATTCATGTCTTATGAGTTAAATGACTATATGATGATGTAATGTTGATGAAATAATGATGAACAGAATGTATGTATATGGTAGTCTCTATATAGTGTTGGAATGTGACCATGCCATACTCGGGGGTTGCGCGTCGGGTAACCGTGTCAAGGGGTTCATAGATTGATAACCATGTTGAGGGGTTTGTACCTTGATAACTATGTCAGGGTTTTTTTTACCTCGGTCACCCTGGATGGTAGGGTGCAACAATCCACCAATCATATCGAGGGGTTTGTACCTTGGCAACCATGTCTGGGGGTTTGTACTCCGGTCACCACAGGTGGTAAGGTGCGATGATCCACCAACCAATTGAAGGGGTTTGTACCCAATCACTACGGGTGGTAAGGTAAGATGATCCACTAATATGATAGTTGTATGTGATTACACATGTATTATGTTCTATGTAAGTATGTTTTACATAAGCATTAATCATATATTTCATCTTGCTGTTATGCTACCTATTGGGAACTATAATGCATTTTGCCTATGATGGAAATTTATTGTTGCATTGCATCCTAGATACATAGTATATTCAAATGTACTAACACATATTCTATGTCTACATGATATCACCATGTAGGAACCGGTGCACCATTTGATCATCCTCCTCCTCCAAGTGGCTAGTACAATTTTCTCTCAAGCTAGTTGGTGAGTCCTCATTACGGGGACGTTACTTATGATCTCTTGCTATGTAACAAGGCTATATTTCTTTTATTTATGTATTGACTATAAGGGTGAGCCCAATTGTATGTCAGGACCCTCGCTCTTATCTATGTAGTAGAGGTGTTGTTGGACATGTTATGTATCTACGCTATGAGCCTTGACTCTCTTGTTTCTTAAGGTTATGATATGGAAGTTTACTCTTAGTCCCAATTCCCTTGTTTATGCTTATCTATTATTGTTACTTCTACTTGCTTTCGCGACCAAGGATGTATAATGATATGCTATGAGGCTTGTTTGGGGGTCCTTTGTGTTCCCCATTCGCCGGTCACGCCAAGGCCCTAGGCTTGGGTTGTGACAAAAACTCAATTCGTAGGGAAGCTTTGAACTCGTCGAAGTACTAGAAGTCCCCCACGACCCTAATTCACTCCCCACCTACTCAAATGAGTCTTGAAACATGGATACATAAGAACATAGAGTTACAGGGTGTCACAATATCTCTCCCTTGGTAACATTCATCCCCGAGTGTCAAAGAAACATACACAAGAAAAGCAATCATGAAGATTTTGGCCCAACCTAGATGCAACAAATGCACTTAAACATTATTTTCAAAAAGTTTCAACATGAACATCAAAAATCACCATAACCTTTTCAACACAAACATGAATGCATGCAAATGACAGAAGGGCCGAAACTTAAGACTTGAAATTGTATAGGGCGACTTCGATTAGTATTGTAGCCTTAAGTAGAATGGAAGAGATAGGGATGTTAGTTTTTGCATATCCGCCTTGGCTTCTCATGTAGCACTTTCAACTTGTTGATTTTCTCCAAAGGACCTTAACAAAGGCTACATCCTTGTTCCCCAATCTCCTCACTTGTCTATCCAAAATTCCTATCAGCACTTCTTCATAAGTCAAATTGTCTTCAACAACGCCCACAACATCCAATAGTACAATAACATTGGGGTCATCCACACACTCTATCAACATAGACACATGGAATACCGGAAGAACCATATCCATTCCACTCCACAACTCCAACTCATAGGCCATCTTACTAATCCTCCTCAAGTCATCAACATTAAGCACACATAACCTACCTTGGTACCTAAGGGCACCATCTCCCCCTTAGGAGAAAACCTCCACCTAACCACTTCTCACCAAGGCCTTCAACTCTAATAAGGTCAAGATCTTGTTTTGCCTTTACTTCCCCAACCAATGAAGATTTAGAACCGTTAACCACCACTATACCACTATTGTCAACCTCTCCCAACCTAACTCCCAATCTAGCCAATCGATGAAACCCTCTAGCCACCTCCTCAACCAAAGAAGATCCAAAACCATCAAACCAATACACTATCATTCTCAACTTCTCCCAACCTGACCCCCAATCTAGCCAACCGATGAACCTCTCTGGCCACCCTCTTGTTACCCAAAGGTTCCCACTTTCCATAATTAGCAAGTAACTTCACATTCCTCAAGATTCACAATATCACCCAGAAATGATTCACAAGTTCTTCTCCACTCCCGGAAACAAACCAACATATCATCATCAAAGAACACCAACATAACAAGGTAGGGAATAATTAACCTATTCAAGAGATTTATAAACGTAGTCAGTGCACTAGTCAAATCCAAAGACACTACCCCCAAATCCAAAATATTGGAAAGGTTATCAAAAACTCATTAATCACTAGAAATAACTCAATATAAATGACTTAGGTTCAATACCCCTAACTCTTACAAGATGATAAATGCAACCCTTAGGGGTCAATTGGACCTTAAGTGAAGAAATGGACCTACTTCCTCACTACCACTCAAGGAGGGTTTTATTAGGGAACTGTAATCTAACTCTAAGGGTTCTATAATCAATAGAGGCGCAATATGAATGCAACTAATCCACCCTAAGTATGACATCAAATCCACCATATCCCATTCAACAAAGTCACAAGACAAGACCAATGCAATATGACCACGGAATAATTTCTATGGACCTTCCTAGCAACAATAGACTCACCAATAGGGTAGACACGAAAAGTTTACATAATAACTCGGGACACACATGAAGCCTACTAGAAACAAAAAGGAATAATGAAAGAGGTGGTGGCACCTGGACCCATCATTGCATACATATCAAAGTCAAAGGAAACTTCAATATATTAGTTACAACATCGGACACTTCATCCCCTCCTTGCCTCCCTTGATCAACATGACCACCTTGACCTTGAGGACGACCCTCCTTGCCCTTGCTTTGAACATAAGGGAAATCAACAAGCTTATGATCAACTCTTCCACACCCATAGTATGCATTTGAATTCCTTAAGCATTTTCCATCATGATGCTTTTCACATTTTGGGCATTTCGAAAAACTCACCCCACCATTGCTACCTTGGAACCTCAGGTTAACCATTCCATCAATAGAAATGCTCTTGTTTGGAGCCCTAAAGGAACCTTGGCCTCAAAATTAGCACATTGAAAACCACCCTTAAACCGAGCCCTCTTAGACCTTCTCCTTTTTCGAGTATATGAACAATCGACTATCTTGTGGTCCATCTCACTACACCCATAACATGTATCAATGTTCCTTAAGAATGTGCCATCATGTTTCCTCCTATACCTTGGACATCTAGGATGAGTCACTCCACTATTTCCCCCTGGGCTTGGCATATGGAAGCTTACATTCATTTGGGCTCTCTTGGTCTTTCCTTCTTCACTTTTATCCTTTGAACTCTCAAGGACACCCACCGATCTATTGTGTTGGGAGGTCACAACCTTGGCCAATACCCATAGAGCATTGCAAACCTCTACACTCAATATATCACCGTCCTGAGGAGCTTGAGACATATTCTGAAATGTAATGGTTAGGAATTAGTAATAATCCCTAGGGGACCTAACTCTACCGCATGACATAGATCATGAAGAAGTGAAATATTTCCTTAAACGCCTCATAGCCTCTTACTCATAGTCGTGGCACACTTCACAAACATGATAAGACTCTAATTGACGCAGTCTGTTAGATGTCAAGGATCATTAACAACCTATTGCTATGATATCATCTTTGTCATGATCTGACCTTGGGCCTAGACATGACACGACAAATGGGGAACCCTAAAGGACGCCAAACAAGCCTCTTAGCATATTACACACACATCCTTGGTCAGAAGTAATTAAAAAACAATCAAGAGAGCATAAAATGGGGATAAGGGACTAAGGGAAAAGTTTTGCATAGCATAAATATTCAAGAGTCAAGTGAAGTCATATCTTAAAGCATAATTACATTACTTGTACAACACCTCTAAGCTTAGAATGGAGTAAGAGCCAAGACACTTTCTGAGCTCACCCTTATATTATCATATACCAACATAAAGAAGTCTTAGAAATAGCAAAACGAAGTAAATAGTGACCTCAAACTTGAGGACTCACCAAGCTCATCTTCAAGATGTCAAACTAGCCATGTAGAGGAGGATAATCAAATGGATCATAATTAGGCAATGAATGAGCATATAGCAATATGGCATGCATGAGTGATGCTTGAACTAAAACCTACATATATAGAACATAATATATGTGTACGAAGATACCATCATCATAGACCAAGCAAACTTAGTACTTGGAACCCAAGGTAGACCACCCCTAGGAAGTTTTTACGGAATCAACCCCTCAATTGTTTGATGGTTGTCATACCCTACCATCCATGGTGATTGAGGTATCAACCCCTCAATTAGTTGATGGTTGTCACACCCTACCATCAATAGTGGTTGAGGTATCAACCCCTCAATTTGGTTGATGCTTGTCACACCCTACCACCTATGTTGATTGAGATATCAACCCCTCAATTTGATTGATGGTTGTCACACCCTACCATCCATGGTGATAGAGGTATAACACCTCAACTAGGCATGGTCAACTTACAATACTATAGATATATTTCATGAAAACAACACATATATACCTTCCTTTCATCATTATAAAGTCTTTCAAATCATAGGTCATGCAATAGATCATCAATAGCTCAAGAATCTAAAACCGAACATGTTATCATACACTTGGCGGTTGTGTAATCCTAGTACAAAACAATGCAATTCAAGAGTGAAATCATGTGAGAAAAATCAATGTAAAACCTTCCACCAACACTAGGTAATACCTCTTGCAAGATACATCAAAACTCCTCATCAAATCACACAATGAATCCTAACTTCATGGCTCAAAACATGCATAGTTGAACAACATTTCATAAAACCCCAATATAGTTTATACTCAAAATTTATAATGAGATATACCCATAGAAAATCAACTTGGTAACATGCAATTTATATAGAAAGGAAAGTTGCACACCATGATTGAAAGGATCCAATGGTTGAAATCCACGTAACTTAGACCTTGAATTTCTTGAAATTGGGTCGAGGAAGACTTGAAGCTTGGAAGTGGGAATCCAAAACTTACTCTTGAGTTCCCTTGAATTCCTATTGGGGTTTTGGTGAAGGCTTTTGAGAGAATTTTAGAGTGCATTGAAGTTGAATGGAAAGACTTTGATCCTTTTCAATAGAGTTTAGGTCTTTTTGGGATGTTAAGATAGGATTAGAAGTCTAAAAAGGTCATTAGAATGGATTAAATATATGAAAACGCCAATAGTGAAATGGCGGAAAATTGATAAAGTATCACCTCATTGACTAGTTCACGGGCCATGTGATGTCACACAGTCCATTTACAGGTCCATCAAACATACTTAGAAAATTTTGATAAAGTTATGAGACAGTTTACACTTGGAAAACGTTTCGCTCCAGAAACCTCACGTAGGGCCTCACAGCCCGTGCCACACCACATAACTTGCGTGGCCTATAGTGGAACATGCCTGGGTCATAAAGTGACCATTTTAGGCACCATATTAGTCACATGGCATGTGATATTCCACACGGCCCGTTTGGCTGCCCGTGTGGCATCACTGTACGGTTGGGATCTACAAAAAAAAACATAACTCCTTCATCTGAAATCGGAATGAGGTGAAACCAAATGCATTGGAAAGATAATGTAAAAATATTTCATTTGGTATGTCATGGGCATCCAATTCTCTGTGTTCTAAATATTATGCTCCTTTAAAATTGATCCTTCATAAACCAATACCCAAAACTCAATTTGTTGGGAATCTTTGAACTAGTCGAAGTACTAGAAGTCTCCCAGGACCCTAATACACTCTCTACCTACTGAAATGAGGCATGAAACATGGATACATAAGACCATGGAATTGCGGAGTGTTACATGTGGCATATTGCATATTTTTGTGATTTGTTTTGAAAAATGATACCCACCAAAAATTTTAATTTGTAGTCTAGATAGAAACCATGCATGTTTAGGTATGTGACAATGTTTGTTCTTATAAGTGAGATAAAAAGCATGATCTAAGATTCTTTTGTTGAAAATATGTGCAGTGCTATGTGAATTTGAGTTTAAATTGCTAGATTCATGTGTTATGAGCTAATTCAGAACTTGCCCTGTTACTCTAAGTTAGATAGGCGATTAACAGGATTAGGAAAGGAACTTAGGCATGTGTTCTTAATAGTCTACTAAGCCTAAAATGATTGACCAAAGTTGTGATATATCCCTTATTCCTAATGTTTGAACTTAACATGTACCTATTCTTTTAGAACACCTAATTGATCTAGCCTTGTTAGTTGTAAAATACTAAAATTTGCCTTGGTCCTTCCTTGAACATTGTTTACCTTGACTGAGGAAAGGCTAAGTTGAGGGTGGCTACCAAAAGTAGCCCTAGTTCTGGGGATGGATATTGTGCACCTCAACTCAAGCTAAAAGCCTAAGTTGAGGGTGACTAGTGTAAGGGTGAAACACAAATATAAGGAGGGGAGTTAGTGATATTGAGAAAAAGGGAAAAGTCATGTACTGGGTTCAAGAAAAATAAGTGATGCTTTAGTTGTGAGCTAAAAAGAAAAATGAAGTATAAAAACAAGGCAAAAAGCCGATAAATGAAAAGAAAGCACCCAGAAAAGCTTTAAATAGAGAAAGGGAGAATGAAATGAAAATAACAGAGTTAGTTGGGCAAAAGTGTAGAACAACGTAGTGTTAAGGAGGGTCTTTAGTCACTATGTTCCCAAAGTACGATATTAGAGCTTGGGGCTTTCTAAAGATTCATCAGACGAAACCCCTTTATGGGTCGTAAAATACTTTACAACTCGTAGAGGAGTGTTGTAGACTTGAAGTCCAAATTTCTATTAGCTTTGTACGAGACCCTGATTAAGGGCCGTGGAATAAAATATGGCCCGTAAACCCCTTTCGTATGGCCCGTAGACCAATTTTCCAATTTCAGTTAGGACTTGTATTTTACTTGTTATAAATAGGGCTTTTAGGTTGTTTTTCCTAAATTTTTCTCCTGGTTCTCAGAGAACTCAATAATTAGAGAGAGAAAATAGTGAGATTATATTGGAAAGTCTTTGAGAACAATTGTGTTTGGATTTTATCTTTAAGCTTGTCATTCTTAGTGAAGTTGGATTTGCTTGTTCATAATTCTATTGTGTAAGTATTCAATTATGTTTTCTTAATCTATAATTCTTGGATCTACACAAAGCATGAGTAGCTAAATCCACAACTAGGGTTGTGGGAACGATGAAGAACTAACAAAGTAAAACTAGATAATTCATAATTGTTGGAAAGTATGTATGCATATATTAAAGATCTCTTTTCATTTTGCATGTTTTCTGATGGTGGCCAACATTAGAACCCACCTAGTGTTACTGACTGGACCAAGGTAGTAATGAATAGGAAAAGAGATTGATTAATAGGATTCAATTGATGTGTTCTCGTCTAATCAACTAAACTGAGTGAAGGGGAGGTTGTATTGGGACTAATAGGTAAGGGTTAGAAACGCACACTGTGGAGATGAGCTAAGTCACTTAGTGAAATTCAGCTCTCACCTTTGAACAAAGGGCTTGGTAAAGTTAACTTACCATCCTACATGCTACACACTAGAAAAGAATAAGGTTATTCAGTGATACTGAGTTGGGGATTCATGGGGAACACAAAACCCTAGTTTCTCTCCAGATTCATTTCTCTCTTGTATTGGTTAGTTTATTATTTTCCATTGATTATTGCAATCCCCACTCTTTTAGGGAAGTAAGTTGGTTAACTACTCGAATTGCATTCATTGAATTAATTGAGTCTATGTATTCCCTGTGGGTTCAACCCTAACATTGGTTAGGTTCTATTTCTTGATAGTGACTGCTTTATCCTCTAAAAAGTGGTTTAACTTGGGTGACATCAGTAATCCTTGGCGTGACCAATACTCAAAAACCATTGTTGGTGCCCAAGCGAACCACTTGGCTCAATCACTCATTCATCAACAATAGAAGACTCAATTTATGTACAAGGAACATTCTAGTGGGCTCATCAATTAAGGACTCAGTAAAATAATGATTAAGATTAACAATCCACATCAGTTCAATATTGTGAAAATAGTTTGACATGCACAAGTGTTTTAAAAAAATGAAATGTCAACTCTAACCATCATTGTTTATGAAGCCTCTATCTCTAAGCATCTAGATGGTGCCAATGATAGTTTTATCCCTATCGAATCAAAAATAAAAATACAAAACTCATATCAAGAAATATAAGTGGGGAATCCTTCGAATGTAAGAGAGGACTCACCAATAATCTGAATGCGAAAAGATCCTCAATGGAGCGTCTGTTGATGACCGCTAATACTTTTCTCTACATCATAAAATGATGCAGTCCAAATGGACGTCAGTACGTGGAATGTATGTGTACGTAAAATGACTGAATAAAACAAATATAAGTAGAATAACATCAACTCAGAAGATACTCAGTCAGAAGTCAAATGTCTATCTAAAGTAAGAACAAAGAGTAGACAATGACCAATCAATATCAATCCAATCCAATCCAATCAAATCAAATCAAAGTACCATCAATATGTAATCTATTTGAGAGTTTCTCTAACCAACAACCATCACCTATGAGCTAGTGATGATATTATGAAGAGATGTCGTTGTCACATCCATCTAGTACCTCACTGGGGTAAAGGACATCACATTAGTGGATCCACAATAGATAACATCAAATCATCTTTTGGGGTAAAGGAAACATCCGATTTTATGGTGTAATCCTCTCCTTCGCTGGCCACATAGTTATTGAGTTTGAGTTTTTATCTACTCTTACTCTATTCGGTTTTCAATACTCCTTCTCAGAATCAACATGCTCATAAGACATCACTCATCTAACTAGTCTAATTGTACTTCAATGTAAACATCAAACTCATCTCAAAACATCATCTTCTATTAATAAATATAATTTAAAAATCATTTACATCATCATCAAAATTTATACTTAAACATCATCTAAAACTCGATGCTCAATTCCATCAAAAATTCATTAAATCATGCGTCATCTCATCAAAACATGTTCCGCAAAGTATAACTCTTTGAATTCAATAAAATGCATATTTAATATTATTTTAAATTAATGTTTCATTAATGCATAGAAAAGTAATCATCTTTACTAGAACATGCAAAATCTTTATTCAAAATACTTGTTGAATGCATGGAAAATCATTAATCTTAAGATTAAAAAAATTTATAAAATGCTCATGACTGTTGACTTTATCGTGATTCATGGGAAAGTATCCACGAATGACAATTTCAATAATATAAGATATAATAATAATAATTTCACAACCCATGCCTAGGGTCTAGACGTGACACGATAAATGGAAAACTTGAAGGGACCCCAAATAGGCCTCTTAACATATCATCCTTGACCGCAGAAGCAATTAAACCACAATAAGAGAATAGAAATAAGGGAAAAGGGACTAAGGGAATCTTTCATAGCTTAAAACATACAAGAGTCAAGAGAGTCAAAGCTCATAGCATCATTACACAACTTGTCAAACAACACCTCTAAACTTAGAATTAAGCAGGGGCCAAGATAATTTTCTGGGCTTACCCTCACAGTCAAAAGCATAAAATAAGATAAAGATATTCTTTGCATACATAGGAACAAAAGATATCATCCTCGAAGTTGAGGGCTCACAAAGCTTGCTTGAAGAGATAGTACTAGCCACATGGAGGAAGATGATTAGGTGGTGCTCCAATTTTTACATAGTAACATCATGTAGGCATAGAGTATGCATTAGTACATTTGGATGTACTAAGTATGTAGGATGTAATGCAACAAGAGATAGGCCATATAGTTGAAATGCATAATCATAAGCAAGAGATAGTATATTAGCAACATGGTATGCATGAACAATGCTTGAAGTAAAACATGCTTATATAGAACATATTACATGTGCAGAAAGAGACCATCATCATAGACCAAGCAACTTAGTACTTGGAATCCAAGGCATGCCACTCTCTTAGAAAGTGGATGTGGTACATACCCCTTATCTTGGGTAGTACGGGATTACCACTAGCTGACAAGGTGGATGAGGTACATACCCCTCATCTATGGTAATATGGGATTGCCATCACCCGACAAGGTGGATGAGGTACATACCCCTCATCTATGGTAGTACGAGATTGCCACCACTCGACAAGGTGAATGAGGTACATACCCCTCATCTATGGTAGTATGGGATTACCACCACCCGACAAGGTAGATGAGGTATATACCCCTCATCTGTAGTAGTATGGGATTGCCACATCCCAACAAGATGGATGAGGTACATACCCCTCATCTTTGGTATGGTCACTTGCAACACTATAGATAATTTCCATGATAACAACTCGTATGTACACTCTTTTCATCATCATAAAGTCATTCAAGTCATAGGTCATGCAACAGATCATCAATAGCTCAAGATAAAAAGCCAAACATTTTATCAAACACTTGGCAGATGTGTAATGCTAGTGTAGAACCATGCAATTCAAGAATGCATTCATGCAAGAAAACTTGAAGTAAATCAACGCACCAACACTTGGTAATACCACCTTACATAATACATTAAACCCCTCCTCAAACATATCATAGATCTTAGATTTATAACTCCAAACATGCATAAACAACCACACTTTTACGAAACCCCAACATAGTTCATAGTCAAATTCATAATAAGAAGACCTATAAGTAAATCAACTTAGAAACATACACTTTATGTAAAAATAAAGGTTGGGAACCTGCGTGAAAGGACCCAATGGTTGAAACCCACATACCTCAACTTTGGAGAATTCCTTGGTGAGGATTTGATTGATAACTTGAAGCTTGAGTAAATTCCTTAAGATTCGGATTGAGTTTGAGACCCTTGATTTTGAGTTAAATATTTGTCCAAGTGTTTGAGAATGTTTTGAGGAATGTCTTGTGTGATATGGGATTGAAAAATGACTAAGTATAGATGTTTTTAGCAAGGAGAGGCTTAGCCCCAAGACCCAATGGCCTTGGACTGAATAGGAAAACCTGTAGAAAAAATAACACTGATCCATGCCCGAGCCATGTTGCGCCAGGGGCGCAGATCGATTTTGGAAATTGATTTTTTTAGAATTTCAAAATTTGATATGGTTGATCTAAAATCATGCTTAGACCTAGTTCTTACTCAATTTTGCCCCCTGATAATGAATATGAAGTCAAATTTTTGATATCACACATGAATTTTGAGATATATGAAAAATTACGAATATGGGTACTTTCGAGGCATATTTTCGGGCACTTTTTGGGGTCGTTTCAAATAATAATAATAATAATCTCAGTGCATAAACATATCTAACTCATAGAAGAGGAATTAACTCATTTATAATTCAAGAATTCGGGTAAAACTCTACTTGAACTCAATTATAGGGAATTAACATGTGGGGCGCATGGATGAAATCAGTCCAATGCTATGAGTAGCCTTATATACTTGGAAAGTTGATATTACAATTAAAATTTGATGGATACTAGTTTCCTTGGAGTAAACTTTGATCTTTGAACCTTGCTGCTTGTTCTTGAGAACAGAAATTCTCTTTGTAGTCCCTTTAGAGTGGAAGAACTTGAAAAAAATATTGGTTGAATGAATTCTCTTATATTCTTGAATTCTTGACATAGAATCTTTAGAGTTCTTGATGGAGAACCCTAATTCTTGAAGAATAAGAGTCAAAAAACCTTCCTTAGAATTCTTGAATTCAATTTCTTGAAACCTTAGGTTATGATTTAAGATTCTATTAGAGATTCATGAATAGATAAAGAAATTTGAGTTGGGTAGCTTGAAATTTATGAAAAATAATTTACCTTGATGATGAATCATCAAAGCTATCATTTGATAATTTTCTTGATGATTCTTAAGGGTTTGGTTTAGGAGTGAAATAGAGAGTATTATTTAAGATAAAATAGAATTCTATGCGTTTGGGGATAATAAAATAAACCCCAAAAGGTATAAGGTTAAAATATCCTCATAAAATAATTAAAAAGATGTCATTAACTTGTTTAGAAGAGTCCGCATCCAGTCCGCGATGCGAACTTCGGACAACTCCACATGTCTCCAGTAAAATGGTCATAACATTTTACTTCTGACTCCGATTAAGGCAAAATTAGATGCGTTAGAAATCTAATTCAAGGATCATTAATTTGATATATTATGAATCACTTAACTCCTTATATTTCAATCATTTGAAGTTGACCGTTCTATCAACTTATATGTAAACTTAGTTTGTAGAAATTCTTTGGACTTAGCTTGGTGTAAAAGATCCCTTATGACTCTAAATCACATCTAATATACTGTAAATACTTAGGAATTGGCCTAGCATGTATATACAACCTAAAAGTCATTGATCCACCTAACTTCTATAAAATCTTACATTGAAACCCAAAGCTAAGAAAGTTTTTTGCTTAACTTCGTGTCCGGGTGATCAATTGTCTTAAAAAAATTAGAGTTTACGTGAAGGTTGAGCCGTTTGATCGCGATAAAATGAGATTCGATCTTTTGATTTAAGCTGGTGATGTCGGACTTAATCCCCTTCAGGTCCTCATCCTATACATCGCCCTTTATCAATAGTTGGCTTAGAATCTCCTTAATCCTTGAATTACTGGTTCTCTTGTTACGACTATGGGGGGGCGCGTAATGACCGCTCTTGTAGCCATCCTTGCGGTCCCCTTCTGCACCTCTTTCTTATCCCCTCTTCCTGGGGTGGTAACTTTCCTGGATGCTTCTAGAGCTAGCTATCTCTTATGTATTCCTCATTAGCTTCTCCATATTGGTATTACTTTGGGCAAGCATTTGCATAATCCTCTCATTTATCTTTGCTTGCTCCGGGCTTATGCCGACCGTGCCCGAAAGTTTAGTGGGAGGCTTATTTATGGGCACCAACACATGATTCAATTTGGCCACCATGGCCAGCTGCTCAACAATCTCTGAGAATGATTGCTCTACTTGTAAGCCCCCAAGATGGTGTTGGCATATGCTTGGCTATCTGTATGCTCGGCATGGTAGAAGATCTCCACCAAGTCATTATCAACAATTTTGTGGTCTAGGACACTTCTCAAGCACTTAGTAAACTGCTCCCATGTAGTATTGATCGAGTTACCAAGAATTTGCTCAAAGTTGTTGATCTGATCTCTCAACTTAAGCTTCTTTAATCCTGAAAAATACCTCTCCAAAAAAGCCCCTGTGCAATTCAGCCTAACTGGCGATTGAACTCTGCTGGAGCTCTGATAGTCGTCGTGCTGCTAGGGGTGGGCATGGTATGGTATATACTGAATACCATATTGAAACCAAATTATTTTATATCGTGGTATGGTAATTATGATATTTGGTATGACTTATAATTTTTTTTGGTATTCAAAATGGTATTTGGTATTTAAAAAATAAATGCCTTATACCATACCAAAATATAATATAATATATATGCTAAATTTTAAATTATTTTAAATATATGTAGAGCTTCTACAAGAGTCCTGATAGTCCAGTTGGCACTCCCGTTATTGACCATGATGAAGAAAATTTTGAGAAAAATAAATTTGAAAGCATTGATTAGCTTTTGTATTATTCATTGTCCACAACTTGAAAATACATATAATTTTTGATTACTTAATTGATTAGCTTGAGACATTTTTAATACTATTAAAGTTATACTTCATTATTATATGAATATATTAATACAAGGTCAAATTAATCATGGTTACCGATCAACCATATTGTAAAATACCAAAACCGAAGTTAGAAATGCCAAACCATACCGAGATAATTTGGTATGGTAATGCTATTGTATTTTTACATACCAAAAACTAAAATTACCACTGAATTTTTAAATACCATACCATGCCCATCTCTAAGTGCTGCATTGCCTGTCAGAGATAATGAGAAGACATAAAAGCCCACAACATCCATAGACTATTTCTGTGTTCCCATCATACTCTTGCATTCAAATGCAACATTATATAGATGGATCCTATGTATGGTAGGCCCCCAACAACCCATATTCTGCAACATTTGAAGAAACCCACTTGAAATCACAAACAACACAATGGCTCCAGTGACCTCCATAGCCATAGGATTAAGCCGATATTGATTCTACTAATAAGCGTTTTCATTGAAATCCGATGGTTATGGAGCATTATCCTTAAGAAGAGGTGGGTTTTGATCATTGGCATTCTCATTCTCATTCTTGTTCAGAGCAGCATTTGCCACATTGTTGGTGTTATCTTAGGCCATTCTTCTCAGTGTTCTCTAAATCTTTGGGTCAAATGGAGTCAAGGGTCTTCCTTGACTTTGCATGTTGGGCATACACTACACTTACATCCTGTAAGAAAACAAAAACAACAAAAAACATAAAATTAGCGAAATAAGGAATAATTCCCAAATTACTTGAAATTAGAAAAGTCTAGCCATATTCCTCGGTAATGGTGCCAAAGTCTTGATCTTGCCCATGATACACCTCTTTTTTGAGGTTAAAGTGGTCGTTGTCAAGATATAAAACCTAACCAAGGTTAGGGTCGAGCCCAAGGGAATATGGTAGACATAGAAGAATTCAATGATGCAATTTGAGTTATTAACCAATTTTTCTTCCTAAAAGGGGGGGCGGGGGTTGTAATAACAAGTAAAAGGTAATCCTAACTAACATAAGGGTTTAATCTATATGGAGAAAAACTAGGGTATTCTGTTCCCCATAATTCCCTAACTCAGTATCACCGGATAACCTAATTCTTTTCTAGTGTGTAGCATGTAGGATGGTAAGTTAAGTTCACCAAACCATTTGTCCCAGGCGAGAGGCAAATTTCACTACATGACTTGGTCTATTCCCACAGTGTGACATTACTAACCCTTACCTATTATCCTAATAAAACATCTCCTTGGCCCATTTCGGTTGATTAGACGGGAACACATCAATCGAATCCTGTTAATTAATCTCTTTTCCTATTCATTACTACCTTAGTCCAGTTAGTATCACTAGAAGGGTTCTAATGATGGCTACCACTATGAAACATGCTAAATGAAGTGAATTAATTAATGCATGTATGCACATTTTTCAAGAATTATGAATTGACCGATTTTCCTTGTTATTTCTTATGGTTCTCACAACCCTAATTGTGGATTTAGCTACTCATGATTTATGTAGATGCGAGACTTATGAATTTAAATAACATAATAGAACACTTACACAATTGAATTTAGCATACAAAAATCCAAGTTTCATTGAGAATCAGAAGATAGTAATTAGTAGATGAAATCAAAGTGTACAAGTGTTTCTTAAAACTCTCCAATATTTTTCTCTACTTTATCTCACAATTTTTCTGCTAAATCTTCGAACTCTCCTTGAAAAATAACTAAAAACCTATTTATAATATTTAAAATATAAATCCTAAATAAAATATGATAATTGGGTCAGCATGCCTCATAAGATGCATTACGGGCCGTAAAGTAATTTACAACTCGTATTCAGGCTTTCGTACTTCGTTACTGCAAATCTATACTTAACTTCTATGATATCCCTCTATGGCTCGTAAAAGGTTCTATGATCCATAGGGGGTTTCATCTGATTAAACTTCAGAAAGTCCTCCTTTGATCCTTAGGGTACGAGACTTGGTTCATGACTTGTAAAATGTTTCACGACCAATCTGCATGTTTGTTGACCAAACTTCAGAAATATACCCTCACTAGAATTGTACAAAAAACTACCTTCATGGCTCATAAAGGGTCGCGTACATCCTCAAAATCAACAACTTCTGCATATTTTTTCCAAAATCAATGTCAACCCTAAAATCCTGCAAAACAAACATAGAAACACATCAAACCCACTAACATCACATTGAGTACACACAAAATTACAAGGTTTAAGTATCAAAAGTGCTTTATTTTGATAGCGCATCAGCTACCCCCCCCAGATGCATCACATCGTAGGATGATTGTGTGGAGTTTTCGGTCACAACCCAAAACCCGATTACGATTAATGAAAATAAAACCAAAGTAAAAGCAATCACAACACTTAATTTAAATCCCAAAATCTAGAGTCATTAGTACAAGAGCTTCTAAATAGTACGAATGAGTAAATACAAAGTTTTCTTTAATGGAATACATAGTCTAATATGGATGACAACAAAATAAGTCTCAAAGAAACAATGGTGACTCGAACTCTGAGCCTCACCACTTTAATCTGGTAATGACAATTAAGCTCCATTCAATAAGATCAACTACCACATGGGAGTCCCTGTGCTTGATTTGTAAGGAAGAAACATAGTAAGGGTGAGTATACTAAAATGTACCTAGTAAGTTTAACCAACTGGGTAGGAAAAATTAGATAAGCATGTAACAATTAATAGTCCTTATCACCTACATCGAAGGGGTTAGTACACAATATATATATATATATATATATATATATATATATAAATATATAAACC
>JAOTQR010139103.1:0-20863 GCA_025774065.1 Solanum ossicruentum | reverse complement strand
TCTCCAACCCCGGGAAAGAGCATTGGGAGGCAGTAAAGTGGATTCTCAGGTACCTTAAGGGTACAATGAAATTATGTTTTTCGGTATCATTGGATACGCGAGGTGATGGATCGACAACTGTTGAAACTAGTGAAGATTCATACGAAGGAGAATCCAGCTGACATGTTAACAAAAGTGGTGACTCGAGAGAAGTTAGAGCTATGCAAGGATATAGCCAGGATGCTTGTTTCGGATATGGCTGGAGGGGGAGAATTGAAAGTTCCAGCCACCATTGGAACAGTCACCATGGGAACAACCACCATGGGAACAGTCACCATTGTTGAATTCAACAATGAAGGCTGTGAAGTTTTCTTCAAAGTTGGCCACCAACTTTGAAGAATTCACACTTGTAAATGTTAGTATAAATAGAGGTGTAATCCTCATTTGTAAATCATCACCAAGAAGAGTGTAATCACCAAGAACACCAAGAAAAAGTGTATTGTGTGAGGTTGAGAGTTGTTTTGTAATCTATTCTTGTAAGTAATAGAAGAAATTTTTCTCTCAAACTTGTGTTTACCAATGCTCATTGATCCTTTGGCTTCAACAGTGTGTGATGAAAAATACTACATGCTTATTAGTGTTTATAACCTTATCCAGATGCAATACATGATGGAATGCCAGATCTTGAATGTAAAATTAGCTAAAGCATATAAAATCAGATAATGTTATAGTTTCTTCTTAATTTAGTGGGTCGGAGTTTGCATTAATGGGTTAGGATAGTGGATTATGAATTGGATCAAATTTAATGGATATCCTAGTTAGCAAGCTTAGGTGGCGGAATTAGTGACACATGGCTTGCCACATCAGTGTTGTTAACCCTTGAGGGCTATTTGTGGTCTCTTAGGATACAACAGGGGTATTTTTGGTCCCAAAATGTACCGGAGGGTATAAGTGGTTTATTTCGTAGAGTTCAGGGATAATTTTGACCCTTTTCCGTTGGTGTAATTACTAGGATAACAATTACCTAGTAATTACTTTGACCTGTTTGTGTGCCACAATGTAACAACAATATAATTAAAAGTGTGTTATTTGATTGCAAAAAATAATTACAAGGTTATATTAAATATTAAAAATAAAAGTTCATTATCTAAAATTAAAAATTTATATTTAGAAAAACAAGTGTTTATAAATAATATTAAATTAAATTATTTAATATATATGTTATTTTTTAAAGACTATATTAATTAGTAAACATATGTTCTTAACTAATATTATGAAAATAATTATTTATATGTTTCAAATTAATATATTTTGATTAAATTAATCTTAAAAACTCAAAGTACAAATTTTGGTGAACATAAAAAAAGACATATTTGACAAAAATGCTAATCTTATAAGTATTAGTATTATTAAAGAAAAGAAGCATAATATCATAACCTATTCAACAATGAATTCTACTTTAGTTTAATAATTTAAATATCAACAAAATTATGCTAATGAAAAAATAAATTAGAATAAATAAAAAATAAATAATATATAAATTACATGAAATCACATGAAGAAATAAAAGTTGAGAATGAGAATGAGATAAAATATAAACAATAAAAAAATATTTTTAGAAAATATTAGAATAATAAAAATAAAAAAATTAAATTAAAATAAAAAATAAAAAAAGAATTTAAAAAAGTTTCATGTAATTAAATGGTATAATTACACCAATTTATTATCCCTCTTTAAAAATTAAAAAAATATAATTATATCTAATTACACAAATCTTAATTACATGATGACTTTCAAACCAATCTTAAAAGAAATAAGATAGGCAAGTGAATATAGATAGTTATTTAAAAAATATTTAAAGTGTAAACGTGCAAAAGTATATTTTGACCCAATGTAAAGCAGAAGAAAGGTCATTTTTATAAAATCCTTTTAATTGGTGGACTAAAGGTTTCATGTAATTGTGTGGATCTAAAACAAAAGGGATAGTAAAATAATATATGAGCATCTTTTTATAAATATTTATCTTATATTATATGGGTACTTATTAAATTAGGATAAAATTAATTATTTTTTTATTTTATCCTCATCATTAATTAGTATATTAATTATTTTTTCTAACTTAATTTAATATATATTGATATAAATAAAAAATAAAATGATAAAATTTATAAATACATTAATAATTTTTTAATAATCATATAAAATAAAAAATGTCTATATAATATGAGACATATATAATATTTGTTAGTGCAAGAGCAAATATCAATCTTGTAAATGAGGGAAGAGTTGTAGTTTGCTTGTGACATGTATAACTTTAAGCCCATTTAATTTTTTGTTTTCTCGGTACAGCCCTTTCAATGTTTACAACATTTAATACAACAAGAAGGTGCCATTTTCACTAGTATCAGTGCGTTTGGTAGGAAGAAAAAATATTTTTCCAAATTATTCATGTTTGATTGCATTATATATTTTAAACTATTTTTCTTAATCAATTTATTTTACCTCTAAAAAATTAAAAGAATATTTTCTAAAAATTTTCTTCAATTTTAAATTATAATTTTTCTCATAAATCGCCCCCACTCTCTAACCCGCCAAAAAGAAAAAAAATTAAAATTTCCTTTTTAAAAAAAAATTATTTCGTTCTTTACTCTACCTACTACCCGACGCCCCAAACTATCCCCCTCTCCCTCACCACCACAAAAATGAATAAAATTTTAGAAAATTGTTTCAAAAATATTTTAAATTTTGAATTTTTCCTTATTCCCACCCTACCCCTGATAGGCCCAACCCCCCCTCCAGCCCACCTCCAAAAAAAAAAAAATAAAATTTTTAAAAACTTGTTTTTAAAAGTGATTTCATATTTGAAATTTTTTTTTCCATCTTTATCCCGATCCCCTACAAGAACCCCCCCTCAAAAAAAATTTGAAATTTATTTTGTAAAAATATTTCAAATTTTAAATGATTAAATTCTTTTACCCCCACCCTCCTCCTCTTCCCTTTTTCACATAATTTAGATCAGCCATAAATTAGAAATTCTTTTTTTATCACTTTCCACTTTAAAAGATATTTTAAGAAAAATATTTTTGATTCGCTTACTGATCAAACATGAACAAATAAGTAATGAATCAACTTGTTATTTATGAAAATATTTTTTTAGGTACCAACACAAAGAAAGTGGCAAGTATACTTGTACTTCTTGTTCTGTCTAAACAAGGTAGATGTACATTCCCTTCTACTCTCAAAAAATCAAACTTTAAATAATCTAGAATATTCTCTAATCCGTGCTTGATATAAAGATTATATGTAATTTGTCTTTAAATAATTTTTTCTGTTTCAAATTATATGACATTTTATTTTATAGTTTATTTGAAAAAAGTATAACAAAGTTTGAAATTTGAATTTAATTAAACTTGTTTGCATTTCATATCTTCCCTTTTATGAGGAAAAAACTATAATCATACAAATATTATGAAACATATACAGTTATAAAATTTTAAAAAATAATGTAATAATAAAAATATTTTGACATATTATAAACCACAAATTTAATATATTTATATATATCTATTAAAGTAGCTATATAGCTTGTCCCCTAAATTGGGAGCCAACAAATAATAAAACACAGAAAAGGGCTAAAATTACCATGCCCTCTGAAATATGATTCACAACAACCTTTTATCAATCTTTTGTTTTAGTTTTTTTGGGAATATAAGCACAGCACTCTAACAACTGATGGCTATTTGCAATATAAATTAGCCACATGACATAATGTGATTTGGCTCTTAATTTATATCCTGCCCCTAATAATCGTAATATGGCACGTGGCTCTTTCAAAATAAAGTGCAAGGACACAAAAAGAGAATTAAACCTTGGTTTAAAGTTTAAACGCTACCCTGGCAAAGAATGAAGGAGTTTGTACTTGAACAAGCTATTTCCTTGTATTATATCTTAAAATTTAACTGTGTTGTACTTAGAGCTAACTTGGGTTGGTTTATTTTAAGCTAAAATAATTTTTATGAATTTTTGAAGTGTTTGTCTACAAGTACTTATTTTTAAGCCAAAAAATAAGAACTAAATCAAAAGTCATAAATTAAAAATCATAATTATGTTTATATATCAAAAACTCTTAAAATAGTAGATCTAACTGGAACCCGGATTTTTTGGCCTTTTGGATCAGGTAATTACTCAAAGAGAAATAAAGATTATTTGTTTTTTTATTTCTTTTACGTAAAGAGTTGTCAATCTTGTCAAAATTGGATCTGGATCGTAACTGTTTGTATATAATGGAGGAAAATCCAAGAAAATGTAGAAAGTTGTTTCACAGACAAAACTTACTTTCATCTTAATTAATAAGGAGTAAAAGCATTTTATGTTACACCGAATAATAATAATAATAATAATAATAATAATAATAATAATAATAATAATAATAATAATAAGATAAATACCTGATTTAGGTCAGGGTCGGACTTAATCCTAGACGCCATGTTTTGGTGTCTAACTCTGTTAAAAGAAGAAGAAAAACACACATATACAGAAATAGAAGGGAAAGTTGACTAGTATGGGAACCTGAAATAGCAAATGATGCTGTCGCAGTGCATGGGGTGTGTTGATTTTATTGGAGAAGCCAGCCACCCAATGCATTTATTGTCACTCAGGAAGTAGGTACCGGAAGTTGTTGAAAAATACTTAATTTTCAAGCGTTTTACCACATAAAAGCACACATGCATATCGTGTTTTAGGACTGGACATAAAATACAAAAATCGAATTAAGAAAAATGACAATACGATATTTGGTAATTTATGCTTCGAAAATGTTCATTATCATAATTTTCATATATCTTAACATTCGTGCGTGATATCGAAAATCCGACTTCATATTCTTGATAAGGGGGCAAAATTGAGTAGGAAATGACTATAACTTGGATTTTAGAGGGCCCGTAGCGAAAAATAATTTTTGCTGATTTTTTTAATTCAGTGTGCATCCGCGAGCAGGTCGCAATGCGGACTGGGCATGGATTAGTGTTAATTCTGCCTTCGCGTTGGGGCTGCATCGCGAACCAGACGCGGACTAGTACAAGTTTTCCCCTTAATTTTCCTGTGTCAGCCAAGGGCATTGGGGTTATAGCCCCATGCCCACTTATGCGTGAAAACACCTATACTTAGCCATTTTTCAACTCTATATCACTCAAGACCCTCTCAAAAACCTCTCTAAGACTTAACTAAATATCTTATTCAAATTTCAAGGATTTCAAGCCTGACTTTGGAACTCAATGATTCTCTTCAAGCTCTAAGTTCTATTCAAGTTCAACTCAAGAAAACCCAAGTTTGAGGTATATGGGTTTCATCGATTGGGTCTTTTCACCCATGAAGTCCAATTTTCCTTTTTATGAAATTGCATGTTTCCAAGTTATATCTTCTATGGGTATCTCTTATTATGGATTTTGATTATAAATTATGTTGGGCTTTTATGAAATGTTGATTGAATATGCATATTTATCTAGTTTAAACTTATACTATGAATTGGTTTTGCCTATTGAGACTATGCATATTTTGAGCTATGAAACTATGATCTATTATGAGATTTGATGATGGATTTCAAGGTATCTTACATGAGGGTTTTACTACATGTTGGTGGGTTGATTTACATTGTGTTTTCTCATATTATTTCACTCTTGAATTGCATGATTGTTACCTAGCATTATGAACCCACCATGTGTTTGATAAAATATCTTGACAAGGATTCTCAAGTTATTGATGATCTATTACATTGTATACAAGTCAAGTGATGTTATGATGAAGGGCTTGCATGCATGCATTGAATTCATGAAAAGTATCTATGGTGTTGCAAGTAGACCACACCTTGTCGGGGGATGACATGCCCAATCACCTTGTTGAGGGAGTGACATGTCTCAATCACCTTGTTGGGGGGTGACATACCCAATCACCATGTCGAGGGGTGGATATCTCGACTACCTTGTTGGCCCCCGCTCCATTCTATGTTAGAGGTATTATTGGATATTAAGATGTAATTATGCTATGAACTTGACTCTTGAAATGTTTTATAATTATCAAAGACTTTCCTTAGTCTCGTTTCCCTTATTTATATTTCTTGTTATTGTTATTTTGCTTCCGCGATCAAGGATGTGTAATTGATATGCTAAGAGACATGTTTGGGGTCCCTTTGAGTTTCCATTCGTCGTGTCACATCTAGACCCTAGGCTTGGTTTGTGAAAAACTTGGTATCAGAGCGCTAGGTTGTTAATGGTCCTTGGAATCCACCACACCGCATCGATTAGAGTCCTATTCATGGTTGTGAAGCGCGCCATAACTATGAATGAGAGGCTATGAGGCGTTTTAGGAAATATTTCACTTCTTCATGGTCTATATCGTGTTTTAGATGTAAGTGTAAGGCTTTTTCCCTAACAAATGCTCTTTTCTATTCTAGATCATATCGATTCCAGAGGGACACTAAGGAGAGCCCGTACACCCGAGAAGCAACCGACCCCTTCCTCTCCTCAAGATCCTCAAGGTGGAGGGGTAGCCCAAGATGAATTCTTGGATGCTATTACAATATTGGCTCGTGCTATGACAACCAAATTCACCAAGGGTTCCAAGCCCCTTATGCTTGAAATGACCCCAAAAAGTACCCGAAAATGTGTCTCGAAAGTGTCCGAAATAATAATTTTATATATCTCAAAATTTGTGCGTAATATCAAAAATCTGACTTCATATTCTTGTTGGGGAGGTCAAAATTGAGTGAAAAATGGGTCTAACCCCGATTTAAGAGCAACCATATCAAAAAATGAAAATTCCAAAAATGAATTTCTAGTGAGTATTCGCGCCCCTGGAGCGACGCACCTAGGGTGTGCCTCAGTTCATTTTTTGTGGCCAATTTTTTATCTCGGTCCAAGACTTTTGGGTCTTGGGCCTAAGTATTCTCATGCGTGGAAATACCTATACTTAGCCTTATTTCACCATCATACTACCTTAAACATTTTCCAATACTCACTCAAACAATAAGTCATATTTTTACTCCCCAAACTCAAGTCTCAAACCCTGATATTTTCACTCCCAATAAAATGGATCTTGATTATTATGAAACTCACTGCACACTATGTTAAAGCTATGTAAAGTTGTGACTGTTTTGCTATGTTTTGAGCTATAAATCTTTGATGTATTGTAAGATTTGTGAAGGGTTTTTGATGTATATGTCTTGAGGTTGTTGCAAGGTGTTGATTGATAGTTTTACAATGGATTTTCTGGCATGATTTCATTTCTATGTTTCATGTTTTTATACTAGCATTACACACACTCAAAGTATTTGATAAAATATTCGGATATGGTTTCTTGAGGAATTAAATATTCAAAGCATGAATATGATATAAATGATGTTATGATGATGAAGTGAGCTTATGTATATAATATATTCTATATAAAGTGTTGCATTAGACCATACCCGATCCGGGGGGACAAGAGCTTGGGTAACTATGTTGGGGATTTATACTCATCAACCATGCGGGGGGTTTATACTTCGTCACCATATTGGTAAGGTGTGATCACCATCAACCATATGAGAGGTTTATACCACACAACCACCAAGGGGTTTATATCTTGAACAACTAGCTTGGTCTCTTCTACACATATGATATCCTATATGAGCATGAGTACTTCGGCATGTTTTACTTAAGCATTGATCATACACACCATATTTTGTATTATGCCTATTACTTAATATTATGCATTTTGATTATGATGTCTATCTATTGTTGCATTGCATCCTACATATTTAGTACATTCAAACGTACTAACACATACTTTATGCCTACATGATGTCACCATGTAGGAACCAGTGCCCAAGTTGATCATCCTCCTCCACGTGGTAGTTTGGTGCTATTTAAGCTAGTTGGTAAGTCCTCCACTTCGGGGACCTAGTGTATGTTTTTTACATTATGTATTGAGACATTCTTCGTTATTGTCTATTTGACTATGAGGATGAACCCGGTTACTTTGTCTTGGCCCCCACTATTATCTATGTAGTAGAGGTGTTCGTTGGATAGGTTAAATATCAATTATATGAGTTTAACTCTTGTCTTATGACATGATATAGTGCAAGCTTTCCATTTAGCGCCGTTTTCCCCATTCTTTTATCTTTGATGCTTGATTTTTTGCTTCCGCGACCAAGGATGTGTAATGATGCTTTATGAGGCTTGCTTAGGGTCCCTTTGGGTTTCCCATTTGTCGGTCACTTCTAGGCCCTAGACTTGGGTCGTGACAGTCACCGAAAAATGTTGCAGGAAAATAGGGTTACAGTTGTCATCCGTGGTCGGAATTCATTGCGAGTAGGCTTGGCCGGGTAGTTTATAAATTAGGCTTGAAATGGGGTCAAAATGGACCGGGAAGAAAAAGGGGGAAAAAGTAAAGTCTAAGCGCATATGGCACGAAAAGGAAATCCAAATAATTTGACCTCATATTTATACCTTGACTGGGTAAACTGAAATCTAATTAGCCTAGACTCTATAGAACCCCGATTACGGGCTGTAAACGTGTACTGTGGTTTCGTAGATCATCCAAACTGTCACGACCCAAGCTCAGGGCCTAGACGTGACTAGCGAATGGGGAACCCGAAGGGACCCCAAACAAGCCTCATAGCATATCATTACATATCCTTGGTTGCGGAAGCAATTAAAATGATAATGATAGGAAAGCATAAACAAGGAAAATTGGGAGTAAGGGTAAATATCCATATCATAACATTAAGAAAACAAGAGAGTCGAGGCTCAAGCATAGATACATAACATATCCAACAACACCTCTACTACAAAGATAAGAGTGAGGGCCAAGACAAGCAACCAGGCTCACATTCATAGTCAATACATAACCAAAAGAAAGATAGTCTTAATATATAGGAAGAGATCATAAGCAATGTCTCTGAAATGGAGAACTCACCAACAAGCTTGTAGGACAATCGAACTAGTCACATGGAGGAGGAGGATAATCAAGCGGTGTTTCGGTTCCTACATGGTGACATCATTTAGGCATAGAATATACGTTAGTACGTTTGAATGTACTAGGTATGTAGGATGCAATGCAATAAGAGATATACATCATAGTCAAAATGCATAGAGATAAACAATAGCTAGCATAGTAACAATATGACACGTATGATTAATTAAGTAAAACATGCTTACATAGGACATAATATATGTATAAGAAGAGACCATTAAACTATTGGTGGATCGTCACACCCTACCACCCTGGTGATTGAGATACAAACCCCATCTATAGGTTGGTGGATCGTCGCACCCTACCACCCGTGGTGCCGGAGTACAAACTCCCCGATAGATTGGTGGATCGTCGCACCTTACCACCCCTGGTATCGGAGTAAAACCTCCCCGATAGGTTGTGGTACAAACCCCTAACAAAGTTGATGGATAGTCACACCCTACCACCTATGGTGTCGGAGTACCACCCCGATAGGTTATCAAGGTACGAACCCCTTGACAAGGTTACCCGGCGTGCAACCCTCGAGTGGGGCATGGTCACATTCCAACACTATATAGAGAATACCATATACATACATTCATTTCATGATCATATCATCATCATATAGTCGTTAAACTCATAATACATGCATTGGACCTTCAATTCCTCAAGAAACCATAACCGTATATTTTATCAAACACTTAGAGGATGTGTAGTGCTAGTGTAAAACCAAATTCAAGAGTGAAATCATACTAGAAAATTGAATGTAAAAACTTCAATAGATTCTTGGAAGCACCCTTAGTCAATATACATCAAAACCCTTCATCAAATCTTACAATAGATCTTGATTTCATAGCTCAAAATATAGAAAAATAATCACAACTTCATAAACCACAACATAGTGTGTAGTGATTTTCATAATAAATAGGACCCATGAGTAAATCATCTTTAAATCATGCAAATTTAAGTAAAAAGAATCTTGGGTATCATGGGTGAAAGGAACCCATGAAAGAAATCCACATGCCATAGTTTTGAAGATGAACTTGATGAAGAATGGAGATGGAGACTCGAAGCTTGAGTGCAATCCTTGCAGGTCCGGAAAGGGCTTTGAGACTTGTGTTTAGGAGTAAAATATTTGGCTAAGTGTTTGAATGAGTATTAAAAAATGTTTAGAATGATATGAGGGTAAAAAATGGCTAAGTATAGGTATTTTCATATTTGGAAACACTTAGGCCCAAGACTTAAAAGTCTTGGATAGAAGTCAAAAATCTGCACAAGTTTTAATACTGGTGCGCGTCGCAGAAGGGACGCGTAAACCCCACTAGAAATTACATTTTTGAAAAATTGAAATTGCTAATTAATTACTCTTAAATCAGGGTTAGACCTATTTCCACCCGAAATGACCCCCTAAACAAGAATATGAAGTAGGATTTTTGATACCGCGCACGAATTTGGAGATACATGAAAATTACGATTTTGAGCACTTTCAAGGCATATTTCGGACACTTTTTGGGGTTGTTACATCCTCACCCTCTAGTACAAGGTATTTGGATGATCTAAGTATGTCTCGTTATTATGTTAAACAAGTTATGCAAGTATGATAATTTTCAAGCATGTTTTACATCTAGCATTGTTCATGCATGCCATGTTGCTAAGATACTATCTCTTGCTATGGTTATGCATTTTGATTATGTTGCTTATCTCTTGTTGCATTGCATCCTACGTGCCTAGTACATTTCAACATACTAACGCATACTCTATGCCTACATGATATTACCATGTAAGGAATCGGTGCCCCGCTTTTCATCTCCATCCACGTGGCTAGTACGAATTCACTCAAGCTTGTTGGTGAGTCCTCCATCCCGGGATGTTGCTTATGATATCTTACTTTGTTCTAAACTACCTTTCTTTTATGTAAATGTTGACTATGAGGGTGAGCTCGTTTGCTTCTCTTGGCCCCCGCTCTTATCCATGTATTAGAGGTGTTGTTGGACATGCCATATGTGTAATGTTATAGCTTTGACTCTCTCTTGAATCTTGATGTTTATTATATGAAAGATATTCCTTAGCCCCGGTTATCCCTATTTACTATCTCTTATTGTTTATTTATTGCTTCCGCGACCAAGGATATGTAATGATATGCTATGAGGCTTGTTTGGGTTCCTTCGGGTTCCCGATTCGCCGATCACATCTAGGCCCTAGGCTTGAGTCATGACACTAATGTCCAAAATTACAATCAAAATACAAGAAAATAAACAACGTATGAATCTAAAAACTAAAATTAAAACTACAACTACACTATTAAATCGAAGATCTTAGGTTGCCTTCCAAGTAGCGCCCTTATTTATTTTTGCAGCACGACTTGAAAAAGTTGGTTTCTCAAACTTCACAAAGTTTCAGACTTCATTCTTCATATCATCTGGCTGCTTCTTGGACGGGCAAATATTGCAGACAACCTCTTCGTCGTTCAATCTAAACCAGAGTTGACTGGCTTCCGTATCCACCAGTACTCGCCCAGTGGCCAAAAAAAGTCTCCTTAAGATGATTGAGACGTCAAAGTCAATTTCACAATCTAGGATCACAAAGTCTGGGAGGAATATGAACTTTTCAGCTTTGACCAGCATATCATATAATATCCCCATATGCTTCTTCACTGTGCGATCCGCCATTAATAATCGCATGCTTGTCGGAGTAGCGACTCCAAATCCTAACTTTTTGAAGACTGCAAGGGGCATCAAATTAATGTTGGCACCTAGATCACATAGTTTCCTTGCAAACTCCACATCTCAAATAGTGCAGGGTATGGTGAAAGCACCAGGATCTTCTCTCTTCTAAACCAAGGATCTTGTAGCAATAAAACTATAATGCTGAAGCTCTTTGGAGAGCTCCTGACTCACAATGCACTTTTTAGTAACCAGGTCCTTCATGTACTTCGCGTACCCTGACATCTTCTCCAATGCCTCAATAAGAGGGATGTTGATGGAGAGTTGTTTCAGCATGGAGAGGAAGTGCTTGAACTAGTCTTCCTTCTCCCTATTTTTGATTCTTTGAAGGAAGGGAGGAGGAGGCCTAGGATTGGGCTTCACGACCAATCAATCGAGTATTGATTAATACGTAATTGATCGAACACTACTTGAAAAGCGCTCTTCTGCTCCAATCCTTTCCACGATCATCTCCTACATCTGCATCCTTGGCCACAACTGCCTTCACTCAAAAATCATCCTCATCAAGTGGCATAGGAGGATTAGTGGTGCTCCTGCCACCCCGAGTAGTATCCGTCATACACTGCCGTTCATTCTTAGGGTTCTAAACTATGTTGCTAGGTAGTGTACTCCTCTGATGTTGATTTAGTTGAGTCGACACTTGACCAAATTGTTGTTCAAGCTGTTTGATAGCCACAAAATTAGACTTAATTTTCTTATTAATGCTGAAAATCATAGATTTCATGTCCCTTAGAGTCTCATCCAGTGTCTCAGGTTTCTTTAACAGGTGATCAAACATCTCCTCAATTGTTGAGCTACTAGTACCTGCATTGTGGTTATGTGGTGGCATATTGGGACCATTTTTGAAGCCATCTCTATGTAAGGTGTTTATAATTCCCCTGCTTTCAGTGTCATACTTTCATTACTAGCTTTCAAGTCGCATAGTTGAATTACTTGCTTGCTTTTCTTGAAATAGC
This sequence comes from Solanum ossicruentum, assembly GCA_025774065.1. Lineage (NCBI taxonomy): Eukaryota > Viridiplantae > Streptophyta > Magnoliopsida > Solanales > Solanaceae > Solanum > Solanum ossicruentum. Next base: position 8,220 of record JAOTQR010139103.1, on the reverse strand, counting down.
AGTTTGAACAAGCTTAAGTAAAGGAATATAATTAATTAATGAAACTTCACGAGGGGTAAGGGGGGAAGAGAAAGCTACAAGGGGGTGTAGCGATAGAAAGTCAAGAATGAAACCCACCCTTAGCGAAAGATCAAAGGCCAGGTGTGAAGCGCGAAGACTCGCCCCACTTTTCACATTTTGATAAACCTTGCCGGGAGCAACTTGAAGGTGAATTCCTTAACCGTTTTTACAGCTCCAGTAGGCACCCCCAGCACCGCAGCATCTACTGGATGGAGGGGCACCCCGCCGGTTGTTGGAACCCACAGATTAGGGCATAGCATATCATCTTTCTTGACGGGGAGTGCTCTTACGACACTAGTACAAACAACGTTCCGTCTCCATCCCGCGACACGTTTAGTAGGAGCGGCGATTGGGGTTGCTTTACCCCAATCTGCATATCTCTCCGGACTCCTTATCAGTCATAATATCCTCTGCGGTTGTCCCTGAAAGCTTCATCTCTATTGAAGTTCCAACCTTGGTTTCCTTGACCTTAGCCTCAATAGTCTTGATTGGACCCTAGGGCATTGGTCCGAAAACCCCCCGTCTAATCAGCAACAAACATGTGCCCTCCTCATAATAAGACTAATCATAAATGGGTGCACATGGAGGTTGATGAACCTCACTCCTGGTTCTACTTCATCATCATCTCTATACCTATCACTACAACAAATTTGATTATTAGGGACAAATAATTTTGTCACTTATAACTCATATGTTGTTAGGAAAGATCTTATGTGACAAAAAAATCCGTCAATCAGTCATCCCTAAATGGTGGGTCACTAAATGTATACAAAGACAATTTAGTGTTTCGTCACTAAAAAAGTTATATTGACTACAAAATGAGAAAAACGTACTCAAATGCATAAATTTTGTGACAAATTTGTTTGTTATGAAAAATATATTTTTGTGGTTGATAGTATGATTTTGTCACTAAAAAAATTATTGATAGCGACAAACTTACATAGTCACTAATTATATAGTTCAATCAATGACGACACCAATTGTCTCTAAAGTTGTGTGTATTTCTTAGTTAAAAAAATTTAATTTCATCACTAATGACTAATTTTTATATCCAAAAAAGTGTCTCGTCCTTAAATGTATAAATTAGTGACAAATTTGTTATTATAAAAAAAAGTAAAGAATTTTGTAGTTAAATCTATCCTTTTGTCACCAAACATATTGCTTTTACCGGCGACATAAAATTGTCATTATAAATTCCTACGATTACTGACAAATATTTTCGTCACTAGAAGTATTTAGCTTATGACAAATTAATTTATTCTATGACAAAATATATCTTTAAAAGTCTAATTTAATCGTTGCCAAAAGTTAATCCTTTGAATATAATTTTGTCATTAATTACAAATATTTATTTATTACATATTGATATTATTTTTAAAATTGAAATTGCATAAATTAAAAATAAATTAATAAAACATGCCAGATAATAATTATACAATTAAGAATAACTAAACGCAAAAGGTAGTAATATTCAAGCTTCTTCAATAAAAGTAAAATATATCCAATAACGATAAAGTATAATTTCATACTAAATATTACTTCTCTACCTTGTACCACCCCAATCTTCATCATCGAACATCCAAAATAATGGTACGATAAGTAACATCTGGAAATAATGTAGTTCTCTAAAATATTGGCCTCGCCACTTTCTTGCTTCTATCGTACAAATCTTCTCATAAATAATTTTTTGGAACATGAGAAATCTCACAAAAGGCGACCAGTTAACAGATGAGAAGGCGACATGTTAACAGATGATGATTCGAGAAAAGAGGCATCTTGTAGCCATATAGTGCAAGTGTTATGCCACAAGTTGAGAATGACACAATGAAGAAATTATAGGAAGAGACAAGCACAATGGAACATCATAACTCGTAGGCTTACCCCCATAGCTCACCCCGTTATTTAATTTCAAAACTACAGGACAGGTATATTAAATTACCCTAAAAAAATTTACCTAACTTTGTTACTCCCATCAAATTCGATACCCAGAAGTATGAGAAAATGCAGACATTTAAGTTCTTAGAGTTGAAGTTGCATGATGTGGTTCAGAATCACTACTTTAAATTGCACCTCATCAAGGAATAGTTAAATCTATGAAGTACCAACAAAAGCTGCAGAGTACCAAAAATCCACATCTCAATCACTTCTACAACTTTATGTGAAGCCTTGTTATCTAGTTTGATGTTCTACTTATCCATAAGTCAACTTCTCTCTCCTTGTAGAATCTTATCACTTCTTCCTTTTCTCCTCAAATATTAATCTACTCAAAGCCAGGTTTTATTCCTCTTTCTCTGATTCCACTATTTTAGGACAAGAAAATAATATTTTCTTGCCCTTATAGTAAATTAGTCATATAAATAGTGATTGCATAAACTATAGCTAGAAGAGAGTGCAAGGTACACTCAAGCTACTGCTTTGAACTTGACATCTTAAAGGTTTCAACTTTTGCTTGAATATGCTATTAAGATGCACTATTTGTCAATTCTCAAATTACTATATTCTCAAGCTTTTGCTCACATTGTACCCTTTATACTACCTAAGCCTCTAGAAAATTGTATACCTCCTTCTTTAATGAGCCAGCATACTGGAAAGAAGAAAGATATTCTCAATTAATAAGACTAACACCAATTAATTAGAACACTGACCCAACTCTAGGAACAAAAGATGAAAAACTTAGTCACAATAGGAAATTTTGAGAATTATCCAAGACTAGAAATCAATGCATGAAAAGTAATAGAAAAAAGTCAAAAAAGCAAGTCATAAGCAAGGTGTTTACCAGAGCATACGACCTTGCTAACTTAATGAGAGATGAAAATGAATGAACCACAAAAGCTTCTCTAAAGTTTAATATATACACTTCACCCCTAGCTCCCAAATTATATAAAATTATAATTCAAATTCAATTCAAAAAATGATACAATAAGAGACATCTTACAAATTAGGAGACGCACTTATTAGAGAAAGGCTGAAGTTAACTGGAGCCTGCTCTAGAAAAAGTTTCTCATAATGGACCAGGAAAAGGCCACAATCATGATTTCCTACTGTAGCGGCTGAAAGCAAAAGTTAAAAAGTGTGACGGTAAGATGTTGTTCTAAAAAAAGACTCTGTAACGAGATACATATTAGTTATGAGATTTTATTGCAATTTTAAGTTTTCAAATGTATTTTTTGAGAAGTATTCATGTATTCTACAACAAAGCTTAACCTAACTCTAGGCAAATAGACGAAAGAGACCAGAGAGAAAATAAGATTGATACTGCAGTAAACTTAACAACATAGGCATTTGATGAAAAATCATTTGCAAGAGAATGTAGTCACTAAATTCCTTAATACAGTCTATATAAGGATATTAAAAGTTGTAACTCTTCCTATAACACATCATTTTTCACTAGAGCCAGCTTACCACTGTGTACTCAACTCAATCCTCCTTGAAAAATTATGGAATTCTTTTTTCATCCTTGGGTTTTCCCAGAGTATGCTTGCCTTGTCTTTTCATTTCCCCCCTTTTTTTTGTATAATTTGAGGTGGCTAGGTTAGTTGGGATAGTAGAGGGGAGCAACTCTCATTTCTAACTAAGAAGGATCAACAAAACTGTTCAATATATAATACAAGCCTAAAATTTAACAAGTGTTCCAATGATAAATAATTAAAATTAACATAGTATAAGTAGTGCAAGAGCTTTGTGCTCTAGCAGGCAATTAATAAAAGCAGAACAAATGCTAAATTAGCAAATGAGGGAAAAGAGTCCATTTGGGACTCCAAAGCGATTTTACATGCATAGAACAAGCAAAAATACATAAGTGAAGATCCAATATTTCAATATGAAAAGATGCTAACATAGAGACAGGCGTGTATATTACTGTTTCGTATTAAAAGGAGGAAATAAACATGCAATGTAACTAAATCAGTAAACAAACTTCACTCTTAGAGCAAGCTATCATCATGTTAAACAAACATTACTAGAGTAAGGGAATTAAGGACAGAGAAAATCTTAATAGCAAATAACATTTCAGTTTTAGACTTTAAGATTAGTTTGCAATCATAAAAGGGAAAAGAAACTTGAAACAGAGCCGAAGGAGTTGCGGTGGACCAGTCACATTATTTCATTTTATTAATTAAAACATAATGGTGTTCAGGTAAGCCAACCAAACAACATTACCTGTTAAATGCTTAGAGGCCATTATAGAGATGAATTAAAGGTGAAACAAGATGATTACAACATTACAGAAAGGCCAAAAAAGGGCATGAAACTTGAGCAAAAGTTGAATTGATTGTTGTGTTAAGGCATAACACACACATCTACACGATCTCTAAGATCAAGGAGGAACAAAACTCAAGCAATCTCATTACTTATTAAAAAAAAGCATAGCTTACACCAATGAACATAAATTAAACCATTAAGCTCAGTATCAGATACTAGACACAACATAAAGGATTGAACATAGGACAGGAACACGGCAAAGCAAGAATATAAGCAACACAGATTTGATAAGGAAAGAAAAGAGGGCAACAAAACTTGGACTAAATCAGTTTATTAACTTATACAGCAGCATCCAATTACATAATTTCTTACATGATAAGCTAACAGGAAATGAATAGCCAACAAATGACAATACTCAGTAAGAGTATTTGTACTAAGATTCAGGAACTGCATATAGGAATAAGAGAAGCATTCATGAGGCAAAACTCAGAACAACACCATGATATCAACCTGATATTTAGTAGAAAAATGACAACAACATCCTGTAACTGAACTAGAAACAAAACGACCCTAACAGCAGGCTATGTTAGTAAGAAAAAGGAGCGATTGCATCTTAAAGATATGAAACCAGCACTAAGAACAAGGCATGACATGCTAAATTAAGACGACAACAAACAAATCGAATCTACACAAAGAATCAGAAATGCCAAAATCCGAAGAACCCCAATGTTTCATTCAACCAATTGGTACATACGTATCTCCCTCTCCCTTTACCCTTATCCATTTGTACTCGAGCCGCTGGAGAGATTTTGTTGAGGTGTTGCATGCCAAAGCCGTCGATGGTCCTTAATCCAAAATCGATGACTACAAGTTGAAACGTGTGGTGATTCTCAACGATTTGAATTCGATTTTCAGTTCAAAATACTCTAAAATCTGACCCTGATTTGCTCATCTTGACCCTGGGATTTCCCCCGTTTTGGAACCCTAATTCACTCCTATAAACATCTCATTCATCACCAAAGGAAGGGGACCCATTCTTGATTTTTGAAAATTTCATTTCAATTTCTATTCCCTTGAATTAATTTTCCAGAGACGGGGAAGTAAATTAAAAAAGAGTTTTGAAAGTAATTAAAAAAAGGGGATATAAGTCTAAAGAATACAGTAAAAGATTTCTTTTTTTAAATGGGGTGGCATTTATTTAATAATTAATTTTTTTTATACTTTAAAGTTTGGGTATTTGCACAAAGACTTAATATATAACAAAGGAAAAGCGAAAAATGCAATTGATCATCTCACTAGGTATCTTCTTCCTCTTCTTCTCTTTTTCTTTTTTTAAAAAAAAAATTAATCTTAACACATTATATTCTTTTAAATAACTTGATCTTCTCAAATTAGGGTTTATTCATGTTACTTTTTTCTTTATTGTTAAATCATTTTTTCAATATGTATTTATTCTTCATTTGAGCATTACCTTAAAAAGAATAAATACGAAAGTATATTTCTGTGAGCTTAGGTAATATTCTGAAAAACTTTTATATCGACAACTGATTCTTCTAAATTTTTTGCTAAATAACGTGTAATTTTTTTTTATAAACAACCTGTAGTTGTTTTTAGTAAGCATGAAATGTTTATACAAACACTAAACATTTACATGTTGTTTAAACAAGTGTATAATGTTTACATATATTGACATATGTATATTAAGAATTTGGTGTTTAAACAACAATACTATATGGTGTTTACATATATTCACATATGTATATTAAGGATTTGGTGTTTAAACAACGGTAAGTTGTTTAAACAATTGTATGGTGTTTACATATATTCACATATATATATTAAGAATTTGGTGTTTAAACAATGGTGTGTTGTTTAAACAACTGTATGGTGTTTACATATATTTACATATGTATATTAAGGATTTGCACCATACAAACATATTCCATGTAAATAATCATACTTTGTTTAGACAATCACATGATGTTTATATTAACAGTTTGCATTGTACTAATATATTTTATGTAAATAATCATTTTTTGTTTAAACACCCACTTGTTTATATAAAAAAATTATATATACTAATTATAATATTGTTAATATTTTTAATATATGTATTTTTATAATACTTGCAGGTATTGTGATAACTAATGGAGGATCAAATGCTATTAGGGGTTGACTTACATGGTGAATGAATAGAGACCGATAAAAGTTATAGTTAGAAGTTGAAAGGTGATCGTATAATATCGATACTAGTGAGGAAAGATATTACATATGATGAGTTTGTTAATATCATCATTGCTAGGTGTAAGTTAAATTGTAAGTCAAAGAATCTTTTAGTAACTTATATGCTCAACATTATTGCATCTCAAAAAGCTCCTTATTATGAAATAAAGGATGATGATGATTTGCATTTTTATTTATCTGATTTTGATAAAGCTGATTTTCTGCCTATTCTTAGGTTACATGTGATTGAAATTGAGCCTTCAGAACTTTCTAAATCTGATGAAATAATTTTCGTATATCTAGAAGTTGCCAACAATATAGTTGAGCGAGAAGAAGCTATAAAGTTTTCTGAATTTAGTTATAAACCAACAGGAGAAGCTATTTTAGATGTGCCCCAATTTGATCACAATATCATAGATGTAGTAGAAGTAGAAGAAGCAGTTGAGGATGCAACAAACATACAGTTACCTGAGTTTAATTATATCATAGGAATTGAGAGGGCAAAAGATAAAAGTGCAACATCCTCTCAAAGGGATGAAGGCTCAACACAAAGCTGCCACAGTTATGGAGACTGGACATGATTCTTTAAGGGCTTAACTTTCAGAAAGAAACATAAAATTGACAGTTCCACTGAAACTTGTTGCTGTGAAGAATAATTTTTGTTTTGGGTATGTCAAAAACACAAAAAAATTCTACAATGTCAAATGTGCAGATAAGAATTGCAAATGGCGACTGCGAGCTGTGAAGTATAAGGGTGTCGACAGATTTTGTATAACTAAGTATAACAACATGCACACATATGGACTAGAACATTTGACAAGTTATCATAGACATGTATCAGCTGATGTCATTGCTAAATACATTGAAAATGCATTTGTTAAAGGAAAAGGCCTATCTACAAAGTATATTAAGAAAAAAATTCGTGTAAAATTAGAATGTCAAATCAGTTACTGGAAGTACTTGATGGGTAGTCGAATTGCAAAGTCCTTGACAAATGGAACTCCAGAACATGAATATGAAGTTATAAATAAATATTGTTATATGATTCATGTAGTAAATGAAGGAAGCAAGATAGATTTGAAGATTGATGATTCTGGAAGGTTCGTATATCTTTTTGTGTCTTATGAAACTTGGACTTATGGATTTGTTTACACAAGAAAAGTTTTAGCTGTTGATGAAACACATTTGACTGGAAAGTATAGTGGAGTATTGTTGTCCGCGGTGGCACAGGATACACAAAATCACATCTATCCTGTGGCATTTTGTGTAATCAATTCAGAATGTGATGTGTCTTATCAATACTTTTTTAGACAATTGCTTGACATTGTTCCCAATACTGATGAGCTATGCATTGTTTCAGATCGACATCTGTCCATTAAAAAAAGTTGTTTCAAATATTTATACTGAAGCTCATGATGGAGTTTGCATGAGACACCTTGGTGAAAGCATTCGTAAAAATTTTCACTGTGGAGATTTAATTCATCATTTTTATGATGCAGTAAAATTATATCAAATAGATGAGTTTAATGATCATTTCCAACAAATCAAGGATTTAAATATAGGTTTTGCTGAATATCATAAGGATGTTGGTTTTGACAAATGGAGTAGAGCACATTTTTCTGGCAACAGGTACACACAAACGACTTGTAATTGTTTAAACAAATACTATTTGTTTAGACTAAACAACAAAAACTTGTTTAAACACTCTCTATTTGTTTATAATTATGATTCTTAGCT
>JAOTQR010139093.1:0-20864 GCA_025774065.1 Solanum ossicruentum | reverse complement strand
TGTACATGGTTCAGGATATGATTTTGTACTCTATCAGGCGGTGAGACCGCATTATGTATGTATGTATTTTTATTAGGCGGCAGGACCGCAGCGGAGACCTTGTCGGCCCGTATTTATGTATGTGTATGAGATTTACGTATTCGTATATTTGTCTGGGTTGCTGCTGAATTTTTAAAGCAGGTGAGGTTAGTCAGTAAAACAGAGGAAACTCTGCCAAAATTTTGGTAGATTTCCCAGTGGTTAGGTTGGTCCTTAGAGTTAGTAGTTGTGTTAGGTGCCTAATCGGCACTTAGTCATGGACCCTGGGTTGGGTCGTGACAACATCGCCTGTGTAGGATAGTTGTACAACCCGTTCTTGCAAATCTTATCCTGTAAGTGGACATTTACTATGGATCCATGAGAGAGTTGATCTCCCTTTTCCTTTGAAAGTTTAGGGAGGGCGTAGCAATGATGTCTCCTTCCTTGTGCATCATTGAACAAAAAGTGATGGGATTGGATGTCGATTAAGAGAAACTCTTTAGCAACATTGACTGAGCATGATATTTTATTTGAGTATATTCTACTGAGCGTACTTTAAACGTACTATTTTACTCTAAAATTTATATGTACTTAGTTGAGTGTGAGTTGAGTCGAGATGTGTCAATTGAGTTTTACTTTCTTGAGCTATTTTACATACCAGTATTTTCCATATACTGACGTCCATTTGGGCTTGCATCTTTTCATGATGTAGATACAAGTGATAGAGGACTTCAGTCTGCGCATCATTATTGTCCAGATCAGTATACTTCTAGAGTTGGTGAGCCTTCTTTGCTTTCCAAAGGAGCTCCTTTATCTTATGAGTGGATTTATTATATTTTTCAGTCTTTGATTTGGGGTGCTCATGGCCTGTCATTACATCATCTAGATTGTCTAGAAGAGCCTTTGTAGACCATGACTAGAGAGTATTGAGTACTAATGTATTTAAACCTATCTCATTTTGAATGTATGGTACAGTAGAGTTGAATAGATATTCTGAGTTCTTTCTTCCACTATAAAGTTGATGTGATGATGAGGCCAGGTGGTACTCTTAGGAAATCAACAATGGTTCTTCAAGTGCCAGCCATGACAAGGGTATCCTCCCGGGGCATGTACAATCAACTAAGAAGATGTAAAGGAGACCAATGTATTGGGGAAGATGTAAGAAACACTTCCTAGGAAATTAGTTAATGATATCAAGGATCACAATATATATTCATAGAAGATATGGATGCTATCAAGTCTGGGTATGTTCCTGTCATGACCCATACCTAGGTCTTTGATGTGACATGGCGAATGGAGAACTCGAAGGGACCCCAAACAAGCCTCTTAGTATATCATTACACATCCTTGGTCGTAGAATCAATTGTAAAACAACAAGAGATGGTAAAAATGGAAAAAATAGGGCTAAGGCACATAGCTGATACAATAGAAACATAGATATTCAAAGTATAGCATTGATACATCATACTGCTCCAACATAGAAATATACAAAGTCAAAGTATATCATTAATACATCATGATGTTCCAACAACACCTTTAATACGTACATAAGAGTGGGGGCCAAGACAATCTCTGGGCGCACCCTCATAGTTATAAGCTTCCAACATGATATGAGTAAATGTATAGCATAAATTCAAAAAACATGTCCTTGGAGTTGAGGAGTTACCATCTTTCTTTGAAAGATAGTATTATCCTCGTGGACAAGGAAGATGATCAAGTGGAGCTCTGGTTCCTATATTAGTAACATCATATATGCATAGAATATGAGTTAGTACATTTGAATGTACTAAGTATGTAGTGTCATTACCCAAGCCTAGGGCCCATATGTGACACGGCGAATGAGGAACCCGAAGGGACCCCAAACAAGCCTGTTAACATATCAATACACATCATTGGTCATCGAAGCATTTAAACAACAACACAGAGCATAAAACAAGTATAAAGAACTAAGGAAAATCTTTTATAACATAAACCATCAAAAGAGTCAAAGCTCATAGAATCAATACATAACTTGTCTAACAACACATCTAAACGTAGAATTTAGTGAGGGCAAAGACAAGCAATTGTGCTCACCCTCAAAAGAGTGTCTTTACACATAGCATCAGATCAAAGATATTGTCCTAGAAATTAAGGACTCACCAACTTGCTTTGTAGAGATAGTACTAGTCACAGGGAGGATGAGGATGATCATGAGGAGCTCTAGTTCCTACATGCTAACATCATGTAGGCATACAGTATGCGTTAGTACGTTCATATGTACAAAGTATGTAGGATGAAATAAAACAAGGGATAGTCAATGTAGTCAAAATGCTATATCATAAGCAATGAATAGTATAATAAGAATATTACATGCCGAAATGATATCTGAAGTAAAATATGCTGATATAGGACATATTATACATGAAGGAAAAGATTATCATCAAAGACAACATGGTTGATGGATATGACCACCCACTATCGGAAGTGATTGAGCTATAAACTCCTTAATTGGTTGGTGGACGTGACCACCCTCCATCGGAAGTGATTGAGGTAGCAATCCCTCAATTGGTTGATCGCTTACCAATCCCAACTGAGGCTATTAAGGTATCAACCCCTCAATTGGTTTACAGCTTACCAACCCTACCCGAGGCTATTAATTTATCAACCCCTCAATTCGTTAACAGACATGACCACCCTTCGCCGGAAGTGATTGAGGTATCAACCCATCAATTGGTTGATTCTTACCTCCCCTATCTGAGGTGATTGATGTTTCAACCTCTTAATTGGTTATGGTCAACTCATAATACTATAGATACATATCATGGAATCATCATATAAATACCATCCTTTCATCATCATAAAATCACTTAACTCATATGCCGAGCATTAGGCCTTCAACAACTCGAGATACATTAACCAAATATTTACCAAACACTTGTGGGTGTGCAATGCTAGTATAAAGCCATGCAATTCATGAGTAAAATCATGCAAATAAACTTGAAGTAAATTAACCCACCAATATTAGGTAATACCATCATGCAATATACATCAAAACCCTTTATCAAATCTCAAGATAGATCAAAGATTCATAGCTCAAAACATGCTCAAAAAATCAAACTTTTATGAAACCCCAACATTGTTCATAGTCAAACTCATAGTAAGTAAGATCCACAAGTAAATAAACTTAGAAATATGAGTTTTATGTAAAAAGGAAGCTTGGGCACCATGGGTGAAAGGACCCAATGGTTGAAACCCACATACTTTAGCTTTGAAGGATTCCTCAAAGAAGATTAAGATGAGAACTTGAAGTTTGAGTTAAATCCTTAAGATCCAGAATGAGTTTTGGCACTTGAAGTTTGAGTGAAATATTTGTTTAAGTGTTTGAGAGAGTATTGGGGAATGTCTTGTATGATATGAAGGTGAAATATAGCTAAGTATAGGTATTTTCATGCATGGGAAGGCTTAGACCCAAGAACCAAAAGCTTTGGATCGAAACGACAAAATTGGGCAAAAATAACACTTGTTCGCGACACAGACCTAATGCACAGGAAAAATTTATATAGTCGATAGGTCCATGTTACGGAACTGTTGTGGACAGCTATTGGAGTTCGAAAATTTGTGCAAATCAACTTTTGCTATGGGTCATCTAAAATTTGGGTTATACCTATTTCCTACCCAATTTTGCCCTCTACATGAATATGAAGTAAGATTTTTGTTATCACGAATGGATTTTGAGATACATGAAAATTACAATTATGGGCATTTCTGAGGCACATTTTCGAGAACTTTTTGGAATCGTTTCATGTAAGATGTAATGCAACAAGAGATAGGGAACATAATCAAAAGGCATAATTAGACAATGAATGAGCATAGAGGAATATGGCATGAATGTATGGTACTTGAAGTAAAACATGCTTATATTGAACATAGTATATGTGTAGGAAGAGACCATAATCATAAATCAAGCAAACTTAGTAATCGAAATCCAAAGTAGACCACCCATTGGAAGTGATTGAGGAATCAACCCCTCAATTAGTTGATGGCATGACTACCCCCATCCCAAGTGATTGAGGAATTAACCCCTCAATTGATTGACAACATGACCACCCCCGTCCCAAGTTATTGAGGAGTTAACCCCCCACCCCCCAATTGTTTGACGGTATGACCACCCCTATCCCAAGTGATTGAGGAATCAACCCCTCAATTGGTTAATGGGCATACCCCCCCCCCCCCATCAAGATGGTTGAAGCAATTTACCCCTCCTTAACTAGGTATGGTCAACTCACAACACTATAGATACTTTCCATGAAATCAACATATGTATACCTTCCTTCATCATTATAAAGTCGTTCAAGACATAGGTCATACAATAGACCATCTATAACTCAAGAATCAAAAACTAGATATTTCATCAAACATTTGGCAGGTATGTTATGTTTACATAAAACTATGCAATTCAAGAGTGAAATCATGTGAGAAATTCTAATCTAAATCAACCCACCAATACTTGGTAAAACCCTCATGTGAAATATATTGAAAACTTCCATCAAATATCAAGAGAGATCATAGTTCTATATGTTAAAACATGCTTAATCATAATAGGCAAATCATCTCATGGTATAGACTTAAAATGAGTAAACATGTGTTTTCGATCACACTTTCATGAAACCCTAATATAGATCATAGTTATATTCATAATAAGTAAAACACACAAGTAAATCAACTTAAAAACATGTAATTTATGTAAAAAGAGATATTGGGCAACATAGGCGAAAGAACCCAATGGTTAACAATCACACACCTTGGACATTGAGTCTCTTGAAATTAAGTTGCGAAAGAATAGAAGGTTGGAATGGAGTCTAGAAATCCAAACTTGTTTTTGAATTTTCTTGAATTGTATTGGGTTCTTGGTAGAGGCTTTTTAGAGGATTTGAAAGTGTATTCAAGTTGAGAATAACGAGTTTGACCCTTTAGAACAGGGTTCAAGTTTTTTGGGGAGGTTAAGATAGCATTGAAAGTCTAAAAGGGTCACTAGAATGGATTAAATTTATGAAAATATCATTAGTGAACAGATGAGAAAATTGGCAAAGTGATGCCCCATTGAAGGGACCACGGGTCGTGTGGCACTCTACGGGTCATGTGGAGTGCCGCGTAAGATGAGACTTGGTCAAAAATTGGAAGTTGGGAACACTTAGAAAAATTAACATCATCGTCACTTTGACAGGAGTCTCACGGGTCGTGTGGTGCTACACGGTCCATGTAGTAGTCTGTTTAACTACATATGGTGTTGCAAGGCCACCCACGCCCAGAGCCATGAATCGTCAGACGTACCACAGCCCGTGAAGATGGCCATGGCACAACAGTTAGCCAAGAAAACTCCTCCTATGCCCATTCTTCCTCACATGCACACACTTCATGACCAGCCACACGGTCAGTGGCAAGCCATATGGCCCATGCCACTAGCCTTCCCTGATGCTTTGGACTGAAAATGGTCTTTCTAGATAAGGCAGCCTAGACGGCCCATCCAATGCCTCACTGCCCGTCAAGTTGCCCGTGTGGTTTTACTGCACGGAAGGGTCTCAGGAAAACGGTCATAACTCCTTCATCCAACCTCGAAATGAGTTAAAACCAAGTGCACCGGAAAGCTAACTCAAACTGATTTCATTTGACATGTTGCCTATCATTAATTTCTTTGTGAACTAGAAGTTATGCTCGTTTAATATTGACCCTTGCATAAACCAACACCCAAAACTCAACTCATAGGGAGGTCTTGAACTCGTCTAAGTACTAGAAGTCTCCCACGACCCTAATGCACTCCCAACCTAACCAAATACGACTTGAAACATGGATACAAAATTTGAAAGTAGATATCAATTGGAGAAGAAGGACCCATTAGACAGAGAAGGAAAAGAGGTTGGTTTCTGCTATAATTTTTTAGGATGAAGTTAATTATTTGAATTTCTAATCATTTCTTATAACTGATTGCCTGACTTATGCTTTAACTAGAATTGAATTTCAAATTTTCCTATTTCTCAATGACCATGTTGATGCGTTTCCAACTATTGCTTTTCAGAATCTTACTCTAGATGAGAACATAAAAATGACCAGACTCGTCTTTTTTGGGAGTCTGGTTATTTTTATGTCTTAATGTTCTTTCGGTGTTTTTTGTTATTTTATATAGTGCGTATAGAATGTTTTGAGAGGGTAAAACTTTTAAGTAAATATTGTCCTATGCCATCTTGTTTCTTGGAAAATTAATTATTTCTCTATCTTCATACTATTGGTCATTTCTTTGGGATTTTATATATATATATATATAAGAGGTGATTGGCGAATTATATCTAAGAATAGTGTTATAAGAAGAACATCATCATAGGTAGCTAGCCATGTACAAAAGTTTTTCAAGCATGTCGAAACCAGCAACAAAGGGAACAGAAGAGCAAGAATGAGCGTTATAACTAGTTTGGATGTTGAACTCGCTGGAATTTCCAAGGTCGGAACACTAAGTATATGATTGGGCCATCTTGCGAAGGATTGCAAGTAATGCCAAACACTAGCAATGAGAGCATGTAGCGTTGAGAAATCACCAATTCTGAGCAGATATCAACATTGCTCAAGGCAACATGCTCTCATTCCTAGTGTTTCACACAACTTGTTATCCTCCGCAAGCTGGCCCAGTCATATCCTTGGTGTTTGGAACTTGGGAAGTTCAAGCTAGTTCAACATCAAAACTAGTTATATCAGGAACACTCTCTCTTGCTCTTCTGTTCCCCTTGTTGCTGGCTTGGACACACTTGAAAAATATTTTGGGCATGGCTAGCTACATGTGATTGTTCTTGTTATCCCGCAGTGCCTAGATATACTTCTCCCATGGGTTTTTATATCTATGCCTCAAAGCAATGAACAATAATAGGAAGAAAGTGAAACAAGTCATTATCCAAGAAACATGATCGTAATATTTACTTAAAAGTTTTACTTTCTCAAAACTTTCTATATGCACCAGGTAAAATGACAGACAACACCCCAAAAATTCATTACATAAAAATAACAAAAGACTCCCAAAAGAGAAAGTTTGGGCATTTTTTGGTTTTCATCTAAAGTCAGATAATGAAAAGCAAACAAGGGGAATTGTATATACATGGGGATATGTACCCCTGTTTGGTTTAGGGAGGTTTGGGTATAGGTTTTGGTTCAAGTTTAGACTAGTTCTATGAGATGTTATGATGATGTTTTTCTAGATATTTTTTTTTATTAAAATGAGTTCATTTTATCCAAAGAAAAAAAATAATTTAAAAATATTTTTATTTCTATATTTTCATAATAAATTTAAGGTTCCCATATCATACTTTTTGTTTTTTTTTATAACTTTGTTCCTCAAATTATTGATGTATGATATTTTGTCTATCCTTATGTTATATTTTTAAAACATAAAATTATAGTTGAACTGCCCATCACTGAAATTTGGAAGAAATGCCCGAAATTTCATAATTAGATAATTTTTTCACGATTCAATTCAAGAAAAAGGGGCACTTGGGTTTAATTGCTGACTTTTGGAAGGTTAGGTAGCACAATTCACCACATATTAGACTTTTTGCTTATATTATACTAACTGTTAAACGTTTTCAGATTATAATAATCTTGATAGTTATTTCCTTAAATATCAACCAAATTCCCTAAAAGAAATTTTTTTGTAAAGTGACAGTTAAAAGAATCTTTAAAATTATTGTAAAGACAAATCCCAGATGTATTGTTTTTATAAATTAAATTTGCGTTTGTATCCCGTATTATTAATAAAAACTAATTCGTTACATTCCCAGGTATGAAATTAATCTCTTTGACAAAAATTCTATAGTTTTTTCTTGACTATGTATATGTATATGTGTGTTTCCCCTTTAGCTGAATTCTTGCATATATATTGATAAAGTTTATCGCTATAGTTTGATTCATTCAGAAGTTTTCAGTGATTGTGCTCTGTGATCGTCAAGTTTTCCACAAGTTGTGCCAACATTTATGGTTATCCTCTTTGAAATGCTTTGTGTTTGTATTAGTTAATTTTTAAATATGATTTATATGGAAAAATAATTAAGATCTTTTTTTTTTTTATTTGTTGTCAAGATGCCATAAATCTTCCCTTTTTGGATCTACTTTGACATTATTATCCTTAAGGTTAGAAAAACAGAAATAATTTATGGAGATATCATTATTTCAGTGAAGGAAAAAAAGTATGATCGTTTATGGCTTGTTGTTATGGTTATGTATGTCTTTCCTTTTTTGATCTGCTTTGATATTTAGTAGAACTTTCTAGAGTAATATCATTTATGTACTTGGAAAAAGATATGCAAAGTCTATAGTATTAGATATTTATGGAAAATTGCAAAATAATTTAGATTTATTTTTAGATTGCTATAAGATAATATCTAAGATATTTCTTGTAGATAAATGTACAATGATTTCTAGAAACATCTCTACACAAGTATAAATAGGGATGGACATTTCCATTCATAACCAATCAAAAAATCATCCAAAATCAAAGAATTCTTCAATAACAGTGTTCTCAGTTCATAAATATTCCTTCTCCTTTCTAACTTCCTCTTCTTCAATTAAATCTTTAGATCTCAGTTATCGATCTTGGGATAGCAGAAGACCTTCCTAGTGATCTTGTTTACTTCCTCTACATTACTCTATAACTAATCCATTTTCTGAATCCTCTTCAAGAATAAAATAAAATGAGCACCAATCGGACATGCAATAGTTCTATTTGAATTGGGAATGAGATAAAATCTTTCAGAGTATCCAAGCGATCTCCAAAGGATACCAATCAACCAAGGAGATGGAAAGGAAACTATTCTATTGAGGGAGATGGAAGAAACACTTCCTAGGAAAATCAATTAATGATTTCAAGGATCAATATATATTCACAGAAGATATCGATGCCATCGAGTCTAGACATGTCCATTACATAAATATCCAAAAATGCAACATGATGCTAACAAAAGTTCGAAAGGAGATATCGAATGGAGAACAGGGACTCATTCAACGGGAGAGGAACAGAGATTGGTTTTCGGTACAGTTTTTTAGGAAGAAGTTAATTATTTGAATTTTTTTATCATGTCTTATATCTGGTTGTATGACTTATGCTTTCACTAGAATCAGATTTCAAAATTTTCTATTCCTTAAACACCATGTTGATATTTTTCTAATTATTGCTTTTTAGAATCTTACTCTAGATACGAAGATAAAATTGACCAGACTCGTCTTTTTTGTGAGTCTGGTTAGTTTTATGTTTTAATGTTCTTTTGGGTGTATTTTGGGATTTTATATAATGTGTATAGAAGGTTTTGACAGGGTAAAACTTTTAAGCAAATGTTATACTTTGAAATCCTGTTTATTGGAAAATAATTTATTTCTCTATCTTCATACTATTGGTCATTTATTTTGGGCTTAAGATATATATATGAATAAGGTGATTGGAGAATTATATCTAGGCACAGTGTGTTAACAATAGCATTATTACAGGTAGCTAGCCTTGTACAAAAGTTTTTCAAGTGTGTCGAAGCCAACAACAAAGGGAACAGAAGAGCAAGAGAGAGCGTTCTTGATATAACTAGTTTGGATGTTGAATTCGATGGAATTTCATAGTTCGAAACACAAAGAATATGATTTGGCCAGATTGTGGGGGATCACAATTAGTGCCAAACTCTAGCAATGAGAGTGTTTTACCTTGAGAAATTACCAATGCTGAGCATATGACAACATTTCTTGAGGCGACATGCTCTCATTCCTAG
This sequence comes from Solanum ossicruentum, assembly GCA_025774065.1. Taxonomy (NCBI): domain Eukaryota; kingdom Viridiplantae; phylum Streptophyta; class Magnoliopsida; order Solanales; family Solanaceae; genus Solanum; species Solanum ossicruentum. The sequence goes on along the minus strand of JAOTQR010139093.1, from coordinate 11,082 downwards.
TGTTTGGCACTACTTGTGATCCTCCGCAAGCTGACCCAATCATATCCTTGGTGTTTGGAAGTTGGGATGTTCCAGCTAATTTAACTCAAAACTAGTTTTATCAAGAACACATTCTCTTGCTATTCTTTTCCCTTTGTTTCTTGGTTCGACACGCTTGAAAAACTTTTGGGCATGGCTAGCTACCTGTGATGTTGTTCTTGTTATCAGACCGTACCTAGATATACTTCTCCCATCACTTTTTATATCTAAGATCCCATAGAAATGACCAATAATAGGAAGATAGCGAAATAAGTTATTATCCAAGAAATATGATCGTAACATTTACTTTAAAGTTTTACCCTCTCAAAAACATCTATATGCACTAGGTAAAAAGACAGACAAAACCCCAAAAACCCATTAAATAAAAATAACCAAGACTCCCCAAGAAGACAAGTTTGGGCATTTTTTGATTTTTATCTAAAGTCAGATTATGAAAAGCAAACAAGGGGAATTGTATACATGTGGAGATACGTACCCTTGTTTGGTTGAGGGAGGTTTGAGTATAGGTTTTGGTTCAAGTTTAGACTAGTTGTATGAGATGTTATAATGATGTTTCAGATGTTTTTGATTAAAATGGGTTCATTTTACCCAAAGAAAAAGTAAATTATTTAACAATTTTTTTAATCCTACGTTTTCATAATAAATTTAAGGTTCTTGTATCATACTTTTTTTTTTTTTTATAAATTTGTTCTTCAAATTATTGATGTATGATATTTTGTCTATCCGTATTTTCAATTCTTAAAACACAAAATAATAGTTGAAGTGCCTATCGCTGATTTTGGGAAGAAAATGCCCGAGATTTCAGATTCGATAATTTTTACACAATTCAATTCAATAAAAATGGGCACAAGGGTTTAATTTGCTGACTTATGAAAGGTTAGGTAGCATAATTCAGCACATATTAGACTTTTTGTGTATATTATAGGGATGAACATAGGCATTCATAACCAATTAAAATACCAACAAAAATCAATGATTTCTTCAATAGTTCTCAGTTCAAAAATCTTCCTTCTCCTTTCTAGCTTCCTCATCTTTAGTTAAATCTTATGATCTTAGTTATAGATCTTTGCATATTAGAGGATCTCCCCAATTATATTTTTTTTCTTCTTCTACATTCTTCTACAACTGATCCATAAGCTGAATCCTCTTCAAGAACAAAACAAAATGACCACCAATCAGACATGCAATAACACTATTTGAACCAGGGAGGAGATAAAATCTTTCAGAATATCCAAGCAATCTACCCAAAGGATACCAATCCACTAAGAAGATGGTAAGAATACCAATCTATTGAGGAAGATGGAAGAAACACTTCTTGGGAAATCAATTGATGAGATCAAGGATCACTATATATATTCATAGAAGATATCAACGTCATCGAGTATGGACATATTCCATTACCTTAACATTCAGAAATACAACATGATGCTGACAAAAGTTCGAAAGGATTAATTGATTGGAGAAAAGGGACTCCATGGATAGAAGAGGAATAGAGGTTGGTTTTCGATACAGGTTTTTAGGATGAAGTTAATTATTTGAATTTCTATTCATGTCTTATAATTGATGGTATGGCTTATGCTTTTGCTAGAATTGAATTTCAAAATTTTCTATTTCTCAATGACCATGTTGATGCGTTGCTAACTATTACTTATCGGAATCTTACTCTAGATAAGAACATAAAAATAACCAAACTCGTGTTTTTTGGGAGTTTGGTTATTTTTATGTTTTAATGTTCTTTTGAGTGTTTTTTTTGTGATTTTATATGATGCATATAGAAGGTTTTGAGATGGTTAAACTTTTAATCAAATGTTGTAGTGTGCGATCTCGTTTCTTGGAAAATAACTTATTTCTCTATCTTCATACTATTGGTCATCTCTTTGGGGCTTAAATATATATGAAATAGTTGATTGTAGAATTATATCTAGGCACAGTATGATATCAAGAACATCAACATAGGTAGCTAGCAATGTCCAATAGATTTTCAAACATGTCGAAACCAGCAACAAAGGGAACATAAGAGCAACAAAAGCGTTCTTGAGATAAGTAGTTTGTATGTTGAATTCGCTGGAATTTCCAAGTTCCAAACACAAAGAATATGATTGGGCCAGCTTGTGGAGGATCGTAAGTAATGCCAAACACTAGCAATGAGAGTAGGTAGACTTGAGAAATCACCAACGCTGAGCAGATGACAACATTTGAGGCAATATGCCCTCATTCCTAGTGTGTGGCACTTCTTTTGATCCTCCGCAAGCTGGGCCAATCATATACTTGTTGTTTGAAACTTGGGAAGTTCTAGCTAATTCAACATCAAAACTAGTTATATCAGGAACACTCTCTCTTGCTCTTCTGTTCCCCTTGTTGCTGGCTTGGACACACTTGAAAAATATTTTGGGCATGGCTAGCTACATGTGATTGTTCTTGTTATCCCGCAGTGCCTAGATATACTTCTCCCATCACTTATTATATCTAAGCCCCAAAGAAATGACCAATAATAGCAATATAGTGAAATAAGTCATTATCCAAGAAACATGATCGTAACATTAACTTAAAAGTTTACCCTCTCAAAACCTTCTATATGCACTAGGTAAAATGACAGAGAACACTCCAAAAACCCATTACATAAAAATAACGAAGACTCCCAAAAAAGAAAGTTTGTGTTTTTTTGGTTTTCATCCAAAGTCAGATTATGAAAGCAAACAAGGGGAATTGTATAGATATGGGGATATGTACCCTTGTTTGGTTGAGGGAGGTTTGAGTACAGATTTTGGTTCAAGTTTAGATTAGTTGTATGAGATGTTACGATGATGTTTCAAATATTTTTGATTAAAATGTGTTCATTTTATCCAAAGGAAAAATTTAATAATCTCTACCTTTTAATAATAAATTCAAAGTTCCTTTATCATACCGTCACGCCGCGGGAGGGGATCCAAGACTTGGCTGGCACCCAAAGACTATTCCTAGTCCTCAAGTGACCCATTTGGCCTCAATCACATTCATCCACTCAACACTATTACTAATCAACAGAAGATAAATGAGAATAAATAGGCACATATTAGTCTTAACAGTATTGATAAATAAAGACTAGTGAAAAGAAACTAGCTTACAAGTTCCAATATAAACGTCTAACTCTAGTCTATGAAGGTTTTATCATTATTACGTGGTGCCAATGACAGGTCTATGGCTACCTCAATCCAACCAAAAAAATTTTAAAAAAATAATTCTAAACTCTCCGAAGTAAGGGAGGCTCACCAATCTATTGAACAATCGAAGATCCTCAATGGTCACCTGCTGATGACCTGTATCCTACACATCTACATCACAATACAACGCAGTCCAAAAGGGGACTCAGTACTTGGAATGTACTTATATGTAAAATAGTTGAGTGAAACCGAACAGGTGGAATAATAGTAAAACCAATAATAACTCAATAAGAAATCAATCAACATGTCAAATATCTATCTAAAGAAAAAGTAGAGAGTAGACAAGTGACCCATCTACCAATCAACTCATCATCAAATTAGACTCACCTCAGAAGGACTTACCTCAACTCATCCCATAACATCACATCTCATCTTATTACATCTTGACACAGATTACTCAACAATTACTTAGGCACCAATATTCGTACAACAATCACGTTGATATTGCCACAACCATCCCATACTTGCTAGGTAATGGAGGAATCGAATCCACTAGGCACCCCAATAATCCGTTAATTCCTCTGCTGATTCAAGGACTCTATCTAGAGGGAACCACAATGAGATGTAATGGTTCTAATTCTCACCTATGTTTGGCTACGTAGTTTGATGTGCGAGTTTGACTATTGTTACTCTTTCGGTGCTCGAGTTTTATGAATCAATGCTCATAAAATAATCCATCCAGTCAATACATCTCAATTGACTCATCTCAACTTAGCCTTATGAAGGATCTTATTATTCAGTTGGTCTCAGAGCGATTCTAATAATCTCATCATTTATTCATTCTAAAAGAGACTCTAATTATCTCATCATTCAACAACTCAATCAATAATTCAATGATTTGAGCAATCATTAGGGATCAATCAAATAGATAAGTCATTAGAGTTTATTTATGGGAACTCAAGGACCATTATGTTCTATCAACTCATCATCATTCTCACATCTCACTCTCAATCACAATCACAATCACAAATCACATTCCCACTCCAGGATCTAGACTCAATCCTACCTTCTTTCATGTAATATTTAAGAAATCATAGATAGGGTTATACAATACATCAAGTAAAGCATTCAATTAAAGTAGAAAAATTTATGATGATCGTCAACATGTGAAAATACATGTAAATAATCTAGTTTTCAATAAAATATTCAAGAAATCATGCATATTGACTCAAGAACCTCTAATCTACCATCTAAGACCACCTATGGGGCATATGAGAGGACAAGCTCACGTTTTCATTTAGCCTTATTTACCTGGGATCGAAGCTCTCCTATTCAACCATCCAGAATTCCCCAATCTTCTATTTTTCTTTGTTCTCTCTCAAGCCCTATGTTTCAAGTATAATGAAGAAGAACTTAGAATAGGGTTTTTTTTACCCTATTTGATCATCAAAACGACCTAGATGGGTCATGGTTCACATTTAAAAGAGATGGAAAAAGTCCAGAATGCCCCTCCAAAGAATAACTTGATGGAGCAAGTCGGAATGACACATCTGCAACGCGGACCTGTCGTGCATCTGTGATTTTTGGAAATTAATCCTGTCAAAATATTGAAGAAAAGTATAATTCTGGGTGCATGTTGGGTCTGCATCATGGAGCTGTCGCGTACCCTCACTGTTTTGGGTCCACATCACGGGCTTGTCGCGTACCCTCACTGTTTTGGCAAATTTTTATGAAAATAAATTTTTGACTCGGTTCCTCTTAAATCGGGTCATGACAATTTTTTGACTCGATTTTTCATGCTGATCGCAAATCCAGTATTGGATTTCCCATCCGAGCTTGGGAAGATGTGTTGCGTGCACGTCTCCATTTTAGGGGCATTTTGATAATTTTACCGGGCATTACATCATCTCCCCCTTGGGATCATTCGTCCTCAAATGATGAGTAACGGTGAATATCAAGGCATGAATAGACTCGAAACTCTCCTCAACATTCAATCTATCAATCTATCTTTCAACTCCTAATTTCTATCAACAATCTCTATTCGGAGTCACGAAAAGACAATCAACACGAAAAGACAATCAATTTGGTTAAGGGTAAAGAACTTACCTTCAACATTCTCATCCGTTTGCTCGAATAGATGCAGATATTTCGCTTTCATCTCTTCCTCAGCTTCTCATGTGCCCTTCTCAATGAATTGATTCCTCCACAGGGCTTTGACTGAGGATATCTCTTTGGTTCTCGATCTTCAAATCTAATAATCAAGGATTTAGACTAGAACTTCTTCGTAAGTCAAACTGTCCTACACTAATATGCTCTCCACAGGGATTACCAAGTTAGGATCTCCCAATAATTTCTTCAACATCAATTCATGAAACACCGGATGAATACTATCTAACTCTGAAGGCAACTATATTTCGTAGGCAACCTTCCCAATCCTCTTCACAATATGATAGGGTCCAATATAAGGTAGACTCGATTTACACTTCCCCCCAAATCTCATGACATGTTTCATCGATGACACTTTCAAACATATCCAATCATCCACTTTCAACTCCAAATATCTCTTCCTTACATCGGTGTAGGATTTCTATCAACTTTATGCAGTCTTCAGTCTCTCTCGAATGATCTTAACCTTCTCCATTGCTTGATGGACAAGATCAGGCCAAATATACTCCGCTTCTCCAACCTCAAACCATCAATTGGTGATCGACATCTCCTCCCATATAAAGCTTCATATGGAGCCATCTGATTACTTGTATGATAACTATTGCTATACGCAAACTCAATCAACGATAGGTGCTTATCCCAATTTCCCTTGAAATCAAGGATGCAGGATCTCAACATATCTTCTAACATCTTAATTATACATTCTGCCTGACCATCAGTCTGTGGATGGAAAGTTTACTCAAATACACCTTTGTATCCAATCCTTTATGAAATAATCTCCAAAATTGGGAGATGAATTAGGCTCCTCTGTCCAAGATGATGGACAATGAGAACCCATGCAACATCACAATCTCTTGGATATACATCTTGGCGAATTCCTCTACAGTGTTAGTTGTCTTAATTGCTAAGAAGTGAGCCGATTTAGTCATCCTATCCATAATCACCCATATGAATAATGCTTCTTTCGAGACCTCGATAGACTAGTAACAAAGTACATATTGATCATCTCCCACTTCCATTCCAGAATCTCAAAGTTTTGGGCTAACCCACATGGCCTTTGATGCTCAACTTTCACTTGCTGACAGTTCGGGAACTTAGAAAGAAGTTTGTCAATATCCCGCTTCATTCCACTCTGATAGACATCTCTCAAGTAGTGATACATTTTGGTAGAGCCAGGTTGAATGGAATACCTAGTGCTATAAGCTTCAATAATGATTCTATCTCGTATACCAAGAACATCTGGGACGCACAATCTACTTTGGTACCTCAACACCCAATCTCCCCCTTTGGAGAAGGTCATCACTTTCTCTTTATGGACAACCTCCATCAATTGGAGTAGGACAGGATCTTAATCTTTCTTCTCCTTCAACTCTAGCAACAAAGATGAAGTAGACCCATTCTGGATATTAACTCCGCCCTCATCATCTTCTCAAGATGGACTCCTAATCAAGCTAACTGATGCACTTCTTTAGCTAGCTCTTTCTTGCCCTCTTCAATATAGGTCGTGCTACAGATTGACAACCTGCTATGGGCATCAGGAACAATGTTATATTTACTTAGATGATAAAGAATGCTCATATCATAATCCTTGAGCAACTCTAACCATCTTCTCTATCGCAGGTTGAGCTCTTTTTGACTGAAGACGTACTGCGAGCTCTTATGGTCAGTGAACACATCCACATGCACTCTATACAAGTAGTGATGTCAAATTTTGAGTGTGAACACCACTGTGGCCTACTCAAGATCATGGGTTGGATAATTCCTCTCTTGAATATTAAGTTTTCTGGAAGCATAAACTATCACCTTCCCTCTCACCTTCCCTCTCGGCATCAACACATATCCCAGTCTAGCTCTTGAAGCAGCGCAATAGATCACAAATTCTTCTATTCCATCGGGCAGGGTTTGCAGTAGTCAGTCTAGTCTTTAACTCTTCAAAACTTTTCTAACACTCATTGGACTACTAAAACTTGACCTTTTTTTGAGTCAACTTTGTCAATGGTGCGGATAGGGAAGAAAATCCCTCAACAAATCGGCGGTAGTAGCCTGCCAACCCCAAGAAAGTCCTTATGTCAGTTTGAGAGGTTGGTCTTGGCCAATTCTTAACCGCTTCCATCTTTTGAACATCCACTTAAATACCATCACCAGAGATAATATAGCCTAGGAAAGCCACAAATTTTAAGGCAGAATTCACATTTCAAAAAGCTTCGCATACAACTAATGGTCCGTAAGGGTTTGAAGAATGATTCTAAGGTGATTTGCTTGCTCCTCTTCATCCCTCGAATACACCAAAATATCATCAATGAACACAATCACAAACATATCAAGATACTGTTAGAACTCCCTATTCATCAAACCCATAAAGCTGCAGGTGCATTCGTCAACCCAAAGGACATGACCAAGAACTCATAATGGTTGTATCTAGTCCTAAAGACTATCTTCAGAATATCACACTCCCTCACTTTCAACTAATGGTTACCAGATTGGAGGTCTATCTTTATGAAACATGAGGCACCGTGAAGTTGGTTAAACAAGTCACCTATCCTTGGTAGAGGATACCTGTTCTTCATTGTGACCTTGTTTAGTTGCCTATAGTCAATGCACATTCTGAGAGACCCATCTTTCTTTCAAACAAATAGGACAGGGGCACCCCAAGGAGAAACACTCGGCCTTATGAAGCCCTTCTCTAACAAATCTTTCAATAGATCTTTCATTTCTTTTAGTTCAGCAGGGGCCATCCTATAAGGTGGAATTGAGATAGGCTGGGTATAAGGAAAAATATCAACCTCTAAATCAATCTCCCTATCAGGAGGGACTTCGGGAAGATCTTCAAGAACACTTTTGGGAACTTATTAACGATTGAAACTGACTCAAGATTTAGAGACTCAACATCATCAGATTTAACTCTCATAAGGTGTTAAATACATCTCTTGGCAATCATCTTTCTGGCCTAAGGTACGAGATAAACCTTTTTTTAGGTGCCATGGAATCACCCTTCCACTCTAAGACCAATTCATTTGGAAATTAGAACCTAATTGTTCAGGCTCTACAATCAACGGAGGTATAATAGGCATAGAGCCAATCAATGCCGAGGATCGAATCAAAATCAATCATTTTTAACTCAATCAGATCAATGATAGTATCCCTATGATGGATGGACACTATGCATGCTCTGTAGACTCTCTCAGCTCGAATAGACTCACCCACGGGAGTAGAAACATCAAATGGTTCAGAAGACTCTCAGGGTTCTATCAAATCTACTGGCCACATAAGGACTTACAAAAGATAATGTGGCACCAGGATCCATCAGCATATAACATTCAATAGAAAAGACTGGAATCATACCTGTTACAACATCTAGGGAGTTCTTCTGATCATATCGACTACAATGGCATCCAAATAGTTTGTAGCGTCGATTGAACCTATCCTAGAACCTCTCTTATTACCCTTAGCTAGTGTGGCAGGTGTAGAAGATTGAACCCTATCAGCCCACTTTGGACAATCTCTTTGGTAGTGACCCGCTTAGCCGCACTTGAGGCATACATCACTCCCCTCATGACATCTCCCGAAGTGCAGCTTACCTCATCTACCACATGGTGGTTTACCTTGTGAACCTTGAGCCACACTAGCTTGTGATAGGGACCCATGGGCTCCAACATTCTGAGACTTCTAATCATTTCTAACTCAAGGTGCAGGTTTGCTAGCAGATGATGGTGCTGGAAATCGATTTCCATTGCCTTTCCTCCTAACCTTATGGCTGGATGTCTTAGCCTTCTTGCTTCTAAACTCTTCCCTATCATGTTTCCTCTCCTCATCAGCTTGTTGCATGAAAGTTATCAATCTTACAATATCCATATCACTCACAAGCATAGCTCCCCTCCCATCTCTGTTCGACCCTCTATTCAACCCATCAACATACATACTCATCCTTCCCCTTATGTCAAGAACCATATCTGGAGCATACCGGGATAATTTTGTCAACTTCAGTCCATACTCCTGTACAGTCTCAAGAACTCCCTAACCTTCACCTCTCTTTTCTCCCTTGGAAAGAACTTCCCAAAGAAAACTTCCTCGAATAAAGCCAAGCCATCACGGGGGAATTCTCCTTTCTACCCTTCTTTACTGGTCATACCATAGTCTAGCCACCCCATTTAGTTGATAAGAAGCCAACCCCACTCTCTCAGCATCAGCCACATGCACCACTTGGAACACTTTCTAAAGCTCTTCAATGTAGTTCTCAGGATCCTCAGTGGATGCAAACCCTGTGAACTCAGGCGGATTCATCCTCAAAAATTCCCGGACTATGGAAGTGTCATGGGCATACTTTCGGGATGCTCCTGGTCTCGCAACAGGTGTTGTGACTACCTAGGCTAGACTTCAGATAGCCTGGCAGAGCTTAGCATTGGAGACCTCATCTTATGGGGGCTGCGCAACAGGGACAACTTGTTCCATAGGAACCTCATATCCTCGAGGACCGGGTGGATTGACATTCTATCGGGAAAGACGTCCTCTACCTTTGACAGCTCTTCTAGGATGCATGAACACAATTCAGCAATGCACCCAAACCACTAATTTGAATAGAAATTCCATAGAGTATAAATCTGTACCACGATTTAGAACATGAATGAAGGGGAAAAAATTCCTAATGTCTTATAGCCTCCTATTTATCGGGTGTGGTCGACAACAGACCTATAAACAAGACTCTACTAGACACAACTTCATAGAATCCCTATGACACTTGAACTTGTGCTCTGATACCAAGTTTGTGACGCCAGAGGAAGGGATCCAAGATGTGGCCTGCACCTAGGGACTATTTCTTGTCCCTAAGTGAACCACTTGGCCTCATCACATTCATCTACTCAACAATTTTACTAATCAGAGGAAGATAAATGAGAATAATGGGCACATATTATCTTAACAGTAATGATAAATAAAGGCTAGTGGAAGGAAACTAGCATACAAGTTCCAATATCAACGTCTGACTCTATTCAATGAAGCCTCTATCACTATTATATGGTGCCAATGATAGGTCCATGGCTACCTCAATCCAACAAAAAAATTTAAAAAAAAATTCTCAACTCTAAAGCATGATGAAAATGGTCCTCAACGGTTCGCTTGCTGACAAACTCTATCCTACATATCTACATCATAATACAATGCAATCCAAAAGGGGATGTCAGTACTTGGAATGTACTGGCATGTAAAATAGTTGAGTGAAACCGAAATAGGTGGAATAATAGTAAAAGCAATAACAACTCAATATAGAAATCAATCAACATATCAAATGTCTATCTAAATAAAGAATAAAGAGTAGACAAACGATCCATATACTAATCAGCTCATCATCAAATCAGACTCATCTCAGAAGTACTCATCTCAACTCATCCCATCACATCACATCTCATATCATCATATCTCATATCATCACATCTCAACTAAGAGTACTCAAGGTAGAAACTTTTTGGGAGTTTCTCTCATCCGACAAAAATCACTTATGAGTCAGTGATCGTATAACAATTGTCACACCCCTCCCTGGGGTCGTGACTGGTGTCCGATAGGGACACGCAAACACCTAATAAGTCGATTCCCTTTCTGGTCGTATTCTATGATTCTACCGAAATTTTGGCAGAGTCTCCTCTATTTTACTGACTAACCTCACCTGTAGCAGCTCCCAGAATTTAAAGAAAAACATGCACACACATATGTATATATATATCCAAAAGGATGCGGGCCGACAAGG